>PVIA01006915.1:0-90305 GCA_004024845.1 Tonatia bakeri | reverse complement strand
TGGATGCCTTTTATTTCCTTTTCTTGTCTGATTGCTGTGGCTAAAACTTCCAATACTATATTGAATAAAAGTGGTGAAAGTGGACAGCCTTGTCTTGTTCCTGTTCTTAGTGGAAAAGATTTTAGTTTTTGCCCATTGAGTATGATGCTCGCTGTAGGTCTCTCATATATGGCCTTTATTATGTTGAGAAATGTTCCCTGTATTCCCACTTTGCTGAGTGTTTTTATCATAAATGGATGCTGTACCTTATCAAATGCTTTTTCTGCATCTATTGAAATGATCATGTGATTCTTGTCTTTGCTTTTGTTTATATGAACATCTTGTTCTTTAAGTGACTTTGAAACAGATGATCACTAATATCTAACCTCATTAGCTCTAATTATAATACATCATTGTCTCTAAGCTAGAATGTATCATCTACAAGAGGAAGACTGAAGAGCTATTTTAAAATGTGGTTATTCACAGTTAAAATCTTGACTTGCAGCCAACCACCAATTAGGGCACTTTTTAGAGACAGTGAAACAGAGCAATCTGACTCTCTTCCACTGCTGAAACCTCATGCCAGTTTCCTTGTCTGTAGTTTCTGTGTTGCTCTCAGCCATGGAGCACTTTTTTTGTCTGTGGAATCCTCCTCTGTGCAGCGGCCAGAGGTTTACAAAAATATAAGTCTGATTGTTTAGGCTTGTTTGTGCCTAAAACTTTTCAAGGGCTCCTCATCACCCTTAGTTTGGGCATTTTAGGCAGTTTTACTGATCCCCCACCACATCTGTCCCAGGACACAGCTTGAGGGCTGCCTTTGCCCACCCCTCCTTTCTACCAGCAGCCCTGCCCCTTTCTAAGCCCTGGAAGCCTGTGATGTTTACAGGATGCAGCTGCTCCCCCATCTTCGGCAGCACCACCAATTCACCTCTGCATTGCTGCACACCCTCTCTGCCCTACATGTAAGCACTTTGCTGAACAAATTCATTCTATAGGTTCAGCTTCAGTGCTAATTCCTCAAAGAATCCTTGTCCTGGAAAAAGCTCCCTGTGGCTGGCTCCCTTTGCTATTTCTATGCTTGAGCGTGCTCATTTTAAATGGGATAATAATAGGATCTACCTTGTAGAATTCCTAGGGCTGTTGTGAGCACCAAATGAGATAATGTATGTTAAGAGCTTAGTGCATGCTCTAACATGGGAAACACAATGGATTTCCTTTGTCTCTGTGTTTTCTTATTGCATCACCAGCATATTTCATCCTGTGATGACCTTGAGCTTCACTGAATGGATTAGACCTGACTCATTCACAGCCATAACCCCGGTGCTTAGCACAGAACAAACCACAGAGGAGATGTTGAATAGATTTCATGCCACAAATGAATGAATGGATAAATTTTCAAAATTTATATGCAAGTTTAAAAAAGAATCTAATTATTGAAGACTTAGAGGGAACTCATTGCATTTTGGTCAGAGGAAATTGTGTCAGAGGAAACCAGTTTTCCTTGCTTAAATCAGATTGATAACTCCCAACAGAAAATTTAGCCTTTACGTCCAGCTAATGCCTGCCATGACTTTTGACATCACTGGTTCTTAAGAGCTTGATTCTGTGGAAGCCAATGCATTGGTGGTTTAGCCACAGACATCTTTTTTTCTGGCTTCAGGGAAAGCATTAAATAATCCTGTTTGCATTTTAGGGTTAGCAAGTATTATTTGTAAGCAAGCAACTAATGCAATGTGTGACCTGGGACCAACCATTAATCCCTTTGGCATCAGCTGTTCAGGCTGTCAGCCTCCTGATAGGCCTTATGCAGAGAAAGTTTGTGAGTCAATGCTAAGCACGGGTTTGGTTATCTTCCCAGGAAATCAGTGACCCGGAGATTCTGGATCTGGTCCACAGTGCCCTTGGCAGGATGACTGTGGTCCGACAGATCTTCCCGTCTGCCAAGGACAACCAAAAATGCATGAGGAACAATCACCGCATCTCCTCCCTGCTCTGCGACCCCCAGGAGGGCTACCTCCAGATGTTACAGGTCAGTGCTCACCTTCCAAATTCCCTCTAGGATGGAGTCACACCCATGCTCTTAGTGTGCCCACATCCTCTAATTACTAGAACTCTGTTATTTAATGACCTTGCAACCAGTCCACAGGGTAGTGCTTCTGAGCAGCATTAGCTGACAGTCATAGCTGTTGTCCGCAATAGACAGGTCCTCTTAGCTCATTGCATGTCTCTTGCAGTTAAAAGTTACTTGCTGACATAAGGAGCTTCCTGTCTCTTAGGCTTCTGTGATGACTGTTTTGTTTGGGATGAGTTATCTGGCAGGACTAAGGATGGAGCATTCCTGTGGAAAGTGATCATCTTGAACCTTCTTTAGGTTCTTCCCTGTAGGAAGTCAGTTATATGGATATGGCTCTTGTGAAATAACTAGGGCAGGGTGTCAAACTCATTTTCACTGGAGGCCACATCAGCCTCGTGGTTGCCTTCAAAGGGCCGAATGTAGAGCCCCTTGCCCCTAGTTAAGGAGTAGTTACATTTATACAGTCCTGAAATAACATTCGGCCCTTTGAAACTAAGTGTGAGGCTGGTGTGGCCCCCGGTGAAAATGGGTTTGACACCCCTGAACTAGGGACTCAGATGACTGACTCATCTGCTGAATACTGAGGTCAACCAGGATGCTGCTGCATCCCAGCTGAGCAGGTAGGGAGAAGACGGCAGGATCATCACCTGCCTACCTCTTCCATTCCTTCTAAGTCAAGAAGAACAGTACTTATGGTCAGTCCTTCTCCCTGTCCCTCAGCAGAGGTGCACCCTGGGAGCAGGATTGGAGCTGTGTACCTGTCATGAACGGAGGTTTTCTCTTGGGTGTAACAATGTAGTACTGTGGAAAATGTTCATTGGCAGCCTAGAATCTGCTTCTCCATTAAAAATATCATGCACAAGGAAGTCTGGGGATACCTAAACCCCGGAAGGTCAGAGTTCGGGGCTCAGAATTTGGAGTCCCTCTCCTCTGAGCCCGTGCATGTAATAAAGGATCATGCTCCGCCATCTCTCCCACATATCACAAAAAAGAGTAGGGGGAAGCTGTGAACACCAGGATACCCAAAAGAGACTACACCACTGAATCTCACAGGTATTCTACCACAGAAGTTCACACCATAAACACAAGGAACCAGAACAGATCAATTTAAGAAACAGAGGTTGATAAGAAGAGTCTCAGGGACAATGAGAAGACAAAGAAACAATCCACAAATGAAGGGAAAGGAGGAAGCCTCAGAAGGAATGCTAAATGAATTAGAGGCGACTCAACTATCAGATATTGAGTTCTAAACAATGATTATAAGGAAGTTCAATGAGCTCACAATGAGCTTCCAGAAACTACAGGGAAGCTACAATGATCTCACTGCAAACTATATCAATCTGAAAAAGGAAATAGAAACTATCAACAAAGGCCAAGAGAAAATGAAGAATACAATTTCTGAACTGAAGAACACAGTAGAAGGAATGAAAAGCAGGATTGATGAAGCAGAAGATCAGATCAGCAAATTGGAGGACAAAGTAGAAAAAAACATTCACAAAGAAAAAGAAAAGGAAAAGAGGCTCAGAAAAAAATGAAGAGGGATTAAGAGAAATGCGAGGCAATATGAAACATAATAATATCCATATAATAGGGATACCAGAAGGAGAAGAAGATAAGCAAGGGATAGAAAACTTACTTGAAAAAGTAATGATGGAAAACTTCCCTAACTTGATGAGAGAAAAAGTCACACAAATCCAGGAAACACAAAGAGTTCCAATCAAGAGGAACCCAAAAAGGCCCACCTGAAGACACATCCTAATTAAAATGGGAAAATATCAAGACAAAGAGAGAATATTAAAGGCAGCAGGAGATAAAAAGGAAGTAACATACAAGGGAGCCCCAATAAGGCTAACAGCTGATCTCTCAATGGAAACACTTCAAGCCAGAAGAGAATGGCAAGAAATATTCCAAGTAATGAGAACCAGAGGCCTGCAACCAAGGCTATTTTATTCAGCAAGGCTCTCAATCAAGATAGAAGGCCAAACAAGAAGCTTACCAGAAAAAAGAAGTCTGAAAGAATATACCTCCACTAAACTGGCTCTGTAAGAGATGCTAAAGGGTCTGATTTGAGGAAAAAAAGGAAAAGAGAAAGAGAGAGAGGAACACATGTACATAAATGGCAATGAATAAGTACCTATGAATAATAACCTTAAATGTAAATGGATTAAATGCTCCAATCAAAAGACATAGAATAGCTGAATGGATAAGAAAACATGACCCACACATATGCTGCCTACAAGAGACCCACCTCAGGATAAAAGACCTGCACAGGCTGAAAGTCAGGGGCTGGAAAGAAATTTTCCAAGCAAATGGACAGGGAAAAAAAAACTGGGGTAGCAATACTCATTTCAGACAAAACAGACTTCCAAAAAAGGGCCATAAACAGAGACCCAGAAGGTCACTTCATAATACACAAGGGAAGAATACATCAAGAAGACATCAATATTGTAAATATATATGCACCCAACATAGGTGCACCCAAATACATGAAGAAAATCCTAGAGGACTTCAAGAAAGATATTGACAGCAACACTATTATAGTGGGGGATTTCAACACCCCACTGTCAAAAATAGACAGGTCTTCCAAACAAAATATCAACAAAGATATCGTGGCATTGAACAATACCCTAGATGAAATGGACTTGACTGATCTATTCAGAGCCCTCCATCCCAAAGAAGCTAATTACACATTCTTTTCAAATGTACATGGAACATTTTCAAAGCTAGACCACATGATAGGACACAAATCAAGTCTCAACAAGGTCAAGAAAATTGAAATCATACCAAGCATTTTCTCAGATCACAAGGGACTGAAACTAGAAACCAACCCCAAGGAAAAAAACCCAAAACACTCAAAATCATGGAGATTAAATAGCATGCTATTAAACAATGAATGGGTGAAGGATGAAATTAGGGAAGAAATCAAAAGGTTTCTGGAAACAAATGAAAATGAACTCACAACAACCCAAAACTTATGGGACACAGCAAGGCAGTATTGAGAGGGAAGTTCATAGCGATACAGGCTTACCTAAAAAAGATAGAAACATTTCAAACAAACAACCTAACCCTACGTCTACAAGAACTAGAGGAACAACAACAAAGACAGCCCAGAGCAAGTAGAAGGAAGGAAATAACCAAGATCAGAGCAGAATTCAATGACATAGAGACTAAAAGCACAATTCTAAGGATCAATGAATCCAGGAGCTGGTTCTTTGAAAAGATAAACAAAATTGACAAGCCTTTCAGCAGACTCATCAAGAAAAAAAGAGAGAAGACCCAAATAAACACAATCAGAAATGACAAAGGAGAAATTACAACGGATACCACAGAAATACGAAGAATTGTAAGAAATTATTACAAAGAACTGTATGCCAAGAAATTTGAAAACCTAGATGAAATGGACAAATTCCTAGAAAAATATAATCATCCAACACTCAATGAAAAAGAAGCAGAAAACCTGAACAAACCAATAATAGGAAAAGAAATTGAAGCAGTAATCAAAAAACTCCCAACACACAAAAGCCCTGGACCAGATGGTTTCACAGGAGAATTCTACAAAGCATTTACGGAAGAGCTTTTCACCCCAATGTTCATAGCAGCACAATTTACAATAGCCAAGTGCTGGAAGCAACCTAGATGCCCATCAGTAAATGAATGGATCAAAAAACTATGGTACATTTACACAATGGGATTCTATGCAACAGAAAGAAAGGAGCTCCTACCCTTTGCAACAGCATGGATGCAACTGGAAAGCATTATGCTAAGCAAAATAAGCCTGGCAGTGAAAGATAAATACCATATGATCTCACCTTTAACAGGAACCTAAACAACAAAACAAAGAAACAAGCAAAATATAGTCAAAGACACTGAAATAGAGGACAGGCAGAAAGTGACCAGAGGAGAGAGAAGAGGGAGTTTCAGGGGACAAGGGGAAGGGTTTGCAGGAACAAAGTTAAAAGACACATGGACAAAAACTAGGGGGAGGGTGGTAATGGGAGGGAAGTTGGGATTCCCAGTAGGCTGGATTGGGAGTAAAGGGGAGAAAACTGTACTTGAATCATGATTAAAATAAAATTAAAAATATATATATCATGCACAGAAAACTTTCCTTTGCTACTTGGTGGGAGCCAGGTAACCTTTCTTCCATTTGGGTTTGCGAAAATTGCCCAGAAGTTTGTGCTTGTGACATGCTTGCCATTAAGTATTTAAAACTAGTTACATCTTTTTTTCCCAGGCAGGCATGAGAAATAGAAATCAGGGTTGCAGGAGAGAGACAGACTGTTCCTGGCATTTGAGGTTCTGTCCTATTGCAAGGCATTTTGATGGTACCTATCAGGAGATACACATTTTGGGGAGGGGAATTATTAGACTCTCTGCAGTAGGCTAGGTACATGTGTAATTTGCCAAAGCATCGAATCTATTCTGTAATCATATTTGGCAGGGGGTGAGGGGTGGAAAGAAACATGCCCCAACAGATGGTAAACCCTAGAAATAGGTTCTTAAGGAAGTACAGAAGACACTGATTTTTCTTGGAGCAATTCCCACTTTCTGTGTTTACTGCTTCAAGGAGCCCTCAGAACGTCTGAGTCTTTCTAAGGTGATGAAAGGTTTGGCTAAGAAAAGACCAAAGGCCTCTGCAGGACCCATGGACTTGAGAGCTCTGGGCATAAGGGCCAGGAAGAGAGGCAGGTGCTCGATGCAAGATTTTATATTTTTGGATGCTGTTGGTCTGCTCTGCAGTTTTGAAGAAGGGTTGAGAGCTAAGTACGTCCCTCTCAGTGTGCCTCTGTACTTATCACCCCTACTCTCCATAGGGGAGGAAGAGCAGTGGATGGTGTGGCTCAGGCAGCGTGAGCTCACCCTTACGTCCCCACCAGGGCAGGAGGGAGAGGGGACTTCGTCAGTCTCTGGAGCCACATTCTCTCTCCTTGAAGGGCTTCACCCTTCTCCAAACACATGCTAGCCTTATCCCTACCATACCTGGCCTGTACCCAGCCATTTGTCCAGTTCTCGCTTAGTCATACTGCACTTCTACTTGAGCAAAGGAGGGGCCACTTCTCACCGCACAAACATGCACTACACAATTTGGAGTAAAGAGGGGAAAAGCAGTTCTCCTTGAGGCCTATGATTTCTTGTTTTTCATGGATTAAAAGGTGCAGGTGGACTTAGCTGCACGGCAGACACACTGGATGTAAAGAATCTAAGCTGGAGCATAAGATAGAAAGGGAGACTGATGAGAAATCCATCTGAGGCCATGCTGAAATGACCCACACCCAATAAAAGTATCAACAAAGGCACAGCTCAAAGGCGTGTGGCTAGTCATCATCAAGTGTGGTCAGTGCAATATCAGATCTAGAACCCTATCCTCATACCTCTTTTTGTTCCTGCTGAAATCCAGGTATTATGTAGAAGGTAGGATTTAACAGTGACATCACAGAGATCTTTAAGTGGTAGCCTTAGTAGTAGCAGTAGTGGTGTAAATAGTAGTAGCAGCACAGCAGTAGTAGTAGCATTATTAGTAGCAGCAGTCATAGCAGCAGCAATAGCAGAAGCAGCAGCAGCAACAGTAATTGTAGCAGTAGCAGCAGCAGTAGAAGCAGAAGCAGCAGTAGCAGCAGTAGCAGCAGCAGTAGCAGAAGTAGCAGCAGCTTGTAGCAGCAGTGGTAGTAATTGTAGCAGTAGCAGTTGAGGCAGCAGCAGTAGTAGCAGTAGTAGTAATTATAGCAGCAGCAGCAAAACAGGAGTAAGATTGCTTGGGTTCAAGTTTCAACAACTCTAGTACTAATTATTTAATCATTATTATTTATTTGCCAATCTGCATCTCAGTTTCCTTTTCTGTAAACTGGAGATTAGCATATTACCTACCTCTTAGTGTCACAATGAAAACTTAATAAGAGAACATATAGAAGGCATTTTGAGTGAGGCTGACCTATTAATGGCATCATTATGGAAGAGGTGGCCAGGTGTGTCACAGGGTTTCCATGGAAAAGCTGAACATAGCCTCATTTTTTTTTCCTATGGTGTGCACCTATCTTCCTGGGTATGGTCTCCCACAGCAGATGGGAGAGCATTTCTCATCTGTTCAAAGCCCCATATTATAGGCATCATGCACCACTTACTGTCCACATCACTCATGCAAGTACTTAGAGTTGCCTTCTGTGGGAGAGGAGAAGACATGTCTTTGAGACCCATTCATTTCTTCATATACAAGACCCTGCTCACCAGAGACTTTTGGTAGGGCAAATGGGGTGGATCTGTTAAGAATGTAGGTCTTAATGTAAGTTAAACGGTCTCTAGAAGCCTTTTTGTAGATTTATAAATAAAACACCTTTTTAAAAGAATATCTTTGTTGCATCTGCTTTCTTGTGTGGGACAATGATGAAAGGGAAATATGGATTTATTTACTTGTCCTGCCCAGTAACCATTTGGGCAGCTTGTAGATTCATCCCATTTATAAGCAAATCTCTTCAAGTTTCCTTAGTAGCTATTACCTCTTCTTTTTTTTTTTCTTAATGATGGTAAACTAATTTCTACTAACCTCTGGCTGTGAGATTTATCGAGGAGATTCTAACATGTTCTAACCAACTAAAGAAAAAAAACATTTATGTTATGGATTATTAACTTTGTCTTGATGAAATTAATGAAAATCCTTTTGGAAATGGAGCTCTCAAGTCCATCTTCAGTTTCTACTTCTGACAGCTGCTCTTAGGATGATAACTCTGGATTAGAAGTTTTCACGAAGACCATCAAGAAAAGGGACATTTTATAAGATCATCCATCTCTTGGTTTTGCCATGGATCTCACCTCAGAAACTCCATCTTCTTCTATTAGGCCTGTGGTCAAGGCTTTCTGTGCTGTAAAGCCAACCAAGCACTATTATAGCAAATCAATTTGGTTCCTATTTAGTACAGAGGAAGTCCCTTGGAAGAAAATACCTAAATCAGTGTCTTCTAGTGGCTTTAAAAGCATTGCATTTGCCAATGTGCAGTGCTGTTGTATAGTTTTTTCTATCAAGCACTGTCTTATTTGGGTGTTTCCATTCTTGTTTCCTTGACAAGCTAGTTTAGGGCTTGTCTGATTCATCCAGTAATAAAAGTGAAAACCAGTCCCTAACAACCCTGAGACTTTGCTAAGATTCCACGGGCAGCGGTGCTCCGAGGAGAATCTATAACAAACTCGGTCTTCAGAACTGCACTACCTGGCAACTTCCAGGCTGTAATTGAAGTAACAGACATACTGTCATATTGACACCCCATTTATATTCAAATGCGTTTCCAAAGGAGGACAGGCAGATGATATAAGCTGTGTTGTCTGGTCACTGTGGAGCCTGATCCTTGAATTAAATTGTGGGGCCTGATGTGGTTTATGATAAAATGCTCCCTCAGGCTGGAGTTTCTCTTCTTTGTGCATTTAAAATCAAGTGGCTGGATATATGGATCCTTCCCTCCTTAATCTTTTAACGCGTTTCAAAACTCCACTTCCTGCATGTGTCTTTGTTTCTTCAAGGCTTTTTTGTATCCTTTCATGGCTACAAATTTTTTGTTAACCTGAAAGTAGAATCTTTTCCTCTGGAGCAACCTCCTCCAGAGGTACCTTCGACTTCATGTCACTCTCACTGGTTACTTCATCCTAAAGACCTAGATGGAACCTTGAGCAACTAGAGTGGGGAAGCATGATCACTGATGCCTTGTTAGAGACAATTGCACAGGTAATCTCCTTGGGTACAGCTGATTGCCATTCTGGCTGCAGGTGGCAACTTGTGCATTAGGATCTAGAAATTCTCCGGTATGGACGAATGCTCCTCCTCACTTTTCACTCCCTCCCCTTGGATTCAGCTGTGAGCAGAGCTCCCCATCCCTGCCCTCTGCTCCCTCCTCAGGCCTGTCCGTGGTGCCCTCTCACTAGACAGGTGGGCTGGCAGCAGTTTGGCAGAGAGGCCTAGCCTGGGGATGGACTTCTCAAACTGTGACATCTGGGCATCAGCTTGTCCTCTCAGCTGGACCCTCTGCTGGCTGCCTGTCTGACTTTTCTGGATGACCAGAGCCTGTCTGAGGATCTAGTCTGAGGTCAGTTCCTGCTGGTTGCCTCTTTGAGGTCTCCCTGAACAGTATACTTGGCTTGATTAATGACAGAGGAAAGAGAAAACTGGGTATTTTAGAAACCTAGAGGAAATGCAGCCTTTCCTAATGAAAGCATTTCCCAGGGTTTCGGCTTTGGCATGGGGTAGATAATTGTTTGGTGGCAAGATGCAACTGGTCCATGTGGCCCTCACCGTGGCCTACTATTCATCTTTCTTTTCCTTCAAGGATGACTCTTACCTTGATAATATGTATGCAAAACACTTCCCAGGGTCCCTGGAGTACAGTATAATGAATGAGTCAATGTTGGAACACCTTAATCTTATTTGCATAAATTCTCAGAGCACAGAGCACCAGGAGTATAGTCAGCCAGCTACAGGTAGGTCCTCCAGGACCTCTCCCTTCCAGTGTGATGGGGGTGGGCACAGGTCTCAGCCTGCTGAAGTCCAGACAGGATTGGAAGCATACAGGTCTCTTGAATTGCCCAGCACATTTCATGGGGGGCTTATATTTTTATTACTCTTGGCTCTAATCCTGCTTCTGAGGATATAGTAAGTAAACAGATCATCTGAGTCCCTGATGGGGCTGCCTTGACCCCACCCAGTGCTGACCCAGTTGGGAAATCATTGCCTTTCCACGTTCCAACAGGACAACAAATCTGAGTCTCAGAGATGGTGTCACACATAGGGGTTGGGGATCTCTGGTGGACTTTGCACTATAACTGCACAAACAGCCTCTGATGTGCTAAGTCCCCTCTGTTCATCTTGCTGGCTTCCTTATCCACCCTCTATTTTATCCTTCTGGGTCTTCCTGCCAAAGTGAATTCTCCTTATTTTCTCATGAAGATCAATTTAACAATCTTATTGGTAGCCTTTGCTCCTGCTGACCCAAGGTATATTTCTAAATAAAATACAGTTACTGATGAAATGGGGATGCTGGTTCTATTTTAAAAAAATCAAACCTGTTTTTCCATCCCTGGTTCTCAGTTGGCCTCGTGTGATTGATCTTTAATTATCTAGGAGGATGTACCTAGGTATCTCAAGAGCTGCAAGGTCCAGTCAAGAGCTCTTGGCTGAGTTGTCTTCTGCCTCCCAGAGATGTGGCTTCACTTTCCCTATTTCCCTTCTGGGGCCCACCTCTTTTATAGGTAAATGACTTTGGAAATCCAAGCCTTGCCAGTATCCCACATATCATGGAAATGCATACCCAGATTCCAACTGGAGGTGACAATTCCACATGGAACGTGCTGGTCTAGAGCTCCTATTTCCTTTTCTCAGCATGGCTTCTGCCCTCTATCATTCATATTCTAAGAGGCAACCTCTTTGCAAATATCTTGACATCTCTTTACCTTGGTGTTTTTCTTTCCTAAGAACAGGTTTAAAACTATTCATCCAATATTCATTAATTCCACAAATATCAATTATCCACTTATTTGGTGCCAGCTTATATGTTGACATTTCACAAATGTTCTCTTTCTTACTTCTCACAAATCCCAAATAAATTGGGACTATTAGCTAGTATGTTGTAGTGTGTTCCAGTTAAGAGAATAGCATATGCAAAGTCCTAGTGGCCCAGGTGAGCAGGAGCAGATTTCTGTGTGTCTGAGGCAAGAGGTGAGAGGGAAGAAGGTCAGTTGGAGAGGAGGGCAGCTTCCAGGGCGCCAAGGGCAGGGTATAGCCTTTGGAGATGTGTCAGGGCAGGTTGTGCATCCAAGAAAGACACTTGTGTACTGGGCAAAGGAGGAGAGCCTGAGGCTGGTAGACAAGATCACTAGTGGTTACCATCTCCCTAAGGAGAAATGAGGGTACTCAAACCATGCTGTGGTGATGGGAGGTGACCATGTAGAGAGAACAATAAGGAAGCTTCTGGGGACTGAAATATCTAAGCCTGAACAGCAGACAGGGAACATTGTGCCTCCCACAGGGCTGGGTGATAGCTAGCCCTTGTTTTAGTCATGCCCTGCCTACCTCCTTCTCTCTCATGCACACCTGGGTGGCTTCATTGCAGTGTTGCCTGTGCTGGAGTCTCCCATGGCTGAGCCAGCCCTGCAGTGCAAATGTCAGGCTTTTGATTGCAGTGGACCAAGCCACCTCCCTTTCAGGAACTGGGGTCAGGTTATTATCGAGGTCCCCACTCTGGGCCATCCTTCACTGGCACCTTTTATGGAACATCCAGGGACAGAGATGTGGCCTTTCCCTCACCTCAGTCCAGGCAGCTCTGAAAAGGTCCTGCTCAAGTGCAAGCGTCTGTGGTAGCTGTGACTTTGCATCTGGGGTTGGAAGGAGGCCAGGGACATGTGTCCAGATCAGCAGATTTTAGGCAGTGTTAGGAATAGAATGCTCAGGGCTGATCCTTGCTCAGTCTTCTGAGCTACAGCCTGCAAAAGTCAGATGTGACCCCTGCTTGCCCTTGAACAGCTTTTGGACTAAGATGGTTTGGGGGAAAGGATGAGTGGTATTGGCAGACCCAAGTTCATTTCCTCAATAGGGTCCGTGCTGTGTGCACCAGATGCATGCTGGGCCCCAGCAAGTGCAGACACCCTGGAGGAGCTCTCAGCTCACCCACATTGAAGTCAGATGGAAAAGCCCAGTTGGGTCCTTCATTTCCTCTTCCATTTCTTTCTGTCTCTATCCCTCCCAAACAGAAAACACATGTAAATTGCTTAGGACAGTACTTGGTGCACATTGCTACCTGCATTTCATAAAGGGTAAGTCAGGGCCACCTACAATACCTCTTCAAGACCCTTGAACATATTTTATTTTACTATCATCAATGTAAGACTAGAACAAGTCTTGACTTGTTCAACAGCACTCAGCAAGTGAGTGCAAGTGGAGATTCAATTCGCTCATTCAGTAATTATTTATCAAGCACATTCTATATCTGTGCACTTCTGTCCAGATAGGGGTGACAGCAGTGAACAGAGCTGACTCAGGTTGTGGTGAAGCCAAAACTTTGCCTCATCCTACCATGCCACCAGGCGAAGCTGCACACACAGTAGAGTAAGAGCCGTACAGCATGACAGTGAGAGAGGAACTTTACATACACAACAAAGTCTGTCCAGAAAGTATCCAACCATGTACTATGAAAAATAGAGACATTTATTGAAGAATATACAAGATACAAGAAACATTGTACATAGGACAATAATGCCTCAGTCCCCTTCAAAGTAGGTACCTTGGGACCTCACACAGTTCTCCCAACAGCTCTTCCACTGTTGAAAATCCTCTGCAAAATCCTTTGTTGGAATCGCCATCAGCTGCCCCATTGTATTTTCCTGAATCTCATCAGTGGTCTGAAATCTCTTCCCTTTCAAAGGTGGTTTTAGTTTTGGGAAAAGTCAGAAGTTGCAGAGCACCAAACCTGGGCTGTAGGGGGCGCTGAGTCACCTGGATAATTTGAGGTTTTGCCAAAAAACTCTTCATGAGACATGATGCATAAGTTGGGCACCTTTTCATGATGAAGCTGCTAATCACCAGTTGCCCATAGCTGACAGTTTTGTTGCAATGCATCTCAACTGACAAATAACATTGAGGTAGTACTCATTAATTGTTTGGCCTGGAGGGAAAGCACCTTCCCAATAAAAAAAATACAGTTAACATGGTCTTGATCTTGCTATGACTTTGCTGCACCTTCTTTGGGTGTGGACTCTTAATTCATCTCTGGTTCATAACCATCAACCCATGAGACATCTTTAGTTATGACCTTCTTGAGGAAATCTCATTCATTGGTAGTGATTTGAATCAAGCCATTAGCAACTGTAGCACAATGTTCCTTCTGCTCTGGTAGCAGGAGCCACAGAACAAATTTTGCCATGACACATTTTATGCCAAGATCTTGCATCAAAACCTCAGGCACAGTAGTTTCTGGAGTCCCCAGACCAGCTTCTAGTGACTGTCAGTCACTGATCTTTGTTGACTGCAGCCTGTACACATTCAACATTCTCAGGTGTTCTGCTTCTTGCAGGCCTTCCAGAACATGGATCACTTTCAACAGATTCTCGACCATCTTTGAAGTGTTCGTGCCACACTTTTATTTGTGCTGCACTGGTTGCATCATCCCAAATCCTTCTGATCATCCAGATAGTTTCTGCAGAGAAATGTTCAAGCTTAATGCAAGATCTGGTGCAGATTTGTTGCTCTACTGACTCAGTCATTTTGAGTGTGATGGCCACACAGTACACACACTCACTTGATGGCATCTACAGCCCCTACTGACTAGTACAGTGAAGTCATCATTGTTCATGCATGTGCATTCCAGTCCACTCTCCTTGGCTTCCAGGTTACATCAGTGTCACACAAACCGTTCTTGTTAAATTAACAATGGCTAGATTTTTTTCTGGACAGACCTTATATCTCTAGGGGTCAGGTGAACCAGCTGAGTTCCTGCCAGCTCTGTCCCCACTTAGAATGAGGTCACAGGCTTCAAGGAGAGTCTTGGGTCCCTCTCCTGATTCTGGTTCTTGTTTGCCTCTGACTTAACTCCCTCTGGTATCTCTCACCTGGTTCCAGTTCCTTTGCTTTGCATCCAGGCCTTTCCTGTGTCAAAACCTTGGCCCCAACACTTTGGCTTCTCCTTTCTTCTCAAGAACTCTCACCTGAAATGTTTTTTTTTTTTTTTGGTTCCTTGTCCCTTTTGTGCTGCAGTATAGATAGGCTAGCCAGAGCCTCAGGCTTTCACTTGCAGGAGGATGAGGGTTTAAATAATGACTGTATCTGCTCTGCTTGACTTTTCTTTGCAAATGAGCTTTGTGTTCTACCTTACCTGAGATGTGAGGGAGAAAGGCAAGGACTTCTTTAACCAGCTCCCCGCTATTGCCCCTGACCTTCTCCTCAGTAGCTCCAGCTTGGGCTGTTAGCCCTTAAGACCAATGGTGAGGAGAGTCCACACAGCTGGGAGCCTCTCTCCTTCCAGACTGCTCCTCTTGGTTCAAGGCATGGCATAACTAAGCCCTGACTCTAGTCTTCACCTACCTTCCCCGAGGAAAGGCGTTTCCTACATTTTTCAGAACTCAGAGGAATCCCAAATAGAAGCTGCCTTTCTACTGTCCATTCTTGATCTTTTCCCCAAAATTTCCCTCTCTGGACAGCCAGATTGTGAGGGTAGCACTCCTTCCTTTGCATCCCCAGCAGCGAACTCAGCAGGTCACCCAAGTTAGGACACTGAAGTCTAGGAGGAGCTGCTGAACAATGCAGAATATCAGCTTCTATCTGAGGCAGGAAGTATTGAGACAGCAGCTTACCAGGAGAAGGGGCAGCAGTGAGTGGAGAAGATTGGACAAGCTCCAAGTAAAGATTAAGACATTTTGAGTAGGCTATACATCAGAAGCAAATAGTTGTTTAAACAAAGGAGGTTCCCTCCCAAGTCACAGATGAATGCAGCAAATGTTTTTTCCTGATATATTTATATATATCAGGAAATATATATATATCAGGAAATATATATATATGTATATATGCATTTGTTTTATACATATATTTTTCTGTCTTTATATATATATATTTTCTGTCTTTATTTTATGTATATATATTATCTATATAGCAGGAAAAAATATATATATATTTGTTTTATATATACATTTTTTTTCTCTTTATATTTTCTCTCTTTGTGAACCAAGATTAGTATGTGTCTTTTTATCAGGAGATCCATCCATCCATCCATCTTCCCATATCCCTATCTCCCCTCCCACATATACCCATTCATCCACTTACACACTTATCCATCTATCTATTCATCCTCTCATTCATCCACCATGCGTCTATCCATCAAACATACATTAAGTACCAGTCATGTGTCTTGGGTAGTGCTGGATGCTGGGTTCTAGAGATAATGTATATATAGAGAGAGATATCTAGAATAGTGGGAAAAAATCCCCTGTGCTTAAGGAACTCAGAGTTTGGTGAGTAAATGCACTTATGAACTGACAGTGTGTAGATCATGGCAGAAGGTGCCCAGGGTGATAGATGTGGGGCAGTGGGAAGGCCTATCCATACCTGAGAAAGACCATTGCTCAAGCCTGTTCTCTTGAACTGAGATGCATTAACCCTTCCCAGAAGACACAGTTGTGGAAGGGCTCAGGGCTTCCTTTGGCCTTTCTGAGTCACATCCTGTTTTTCCCTCTTCATTGCAGACCTCTCTGTATTCATACATTTGTTAAATACCTCAATTTATTGTGAATCTAAATGCTGGAGGGAAGAAGGGAAGTACCACTGGGTGCTGGTCTGGGCCATAGCTGGGGTGCTGCCGCCCCTGTGTGTGAGTGCATGCATAGGTGTAGATGTGTCAGAGCATCCCACTGGTTGAATAGCATCAGCTATGAGTGGGTGGTTGGGAGATCCATGAATGTCTTGAAAAGAGGAATCTTCACATCATCAAGGACTCTCAGCTTTGAGTTATCCTTTCAGAAAAAAATCTAAAAAAATAAAACCAAGCTAACTCTAAGTGGCTTACATTCTCTTATAAAATATCTCCATTATGGCTTTGTATTACAGAGGGAAGGCAACATGTCAAAGATAATTTTGCAGTGGTAGTGGCTCCTGAGACCTGAGGTTGGGGGGAGGCTGACAAGGGCAGGGAGTGGGTTAGTCTTTTGCCCCAAGGAAATACTCTCCCAGGGATGTAGGGATGGGAGACATGGCTCTGTCCTGGTGTTCCCTGTAGGGCAGAGGGTGAGTTCCAGGTGGTTGGAATCATTTCTCTCTGCTCTCAGATAAGCACCTGTGTATTTCAGAGCCCTAAGAAAGGTTGCCAGGTGCTGACATGCTTGTTTCCCCTTGATCTGAGGCTCTTGTTTAAGTCAGCAGGGGTCAGTCATCCCAGGCATCCTCCTGCCACCACTGAGTTATCTCCTGTCCATCCTCCATCCACTTCTTACCCCTGCAGCATGCAGAGGTGCCAGGAACATGGGCCTCAGTGGCATGCATCCCTATGCCTGCTGCAAGTACACAGGTTGAAAGCAGATAGGCCAGGGCTCTGTGGGAATGGTCAGGGCACAGGGATGCCACCAAAACAGTCTGCTCTGCTTGAGAGTTAGAATGAGTGTCTGGGCAGGCATGATATAGCAGATGTTTTTGATGTCCTGCACCAGCTCCCTTGGCCTGCCTCTGATTTCAGTTGCAGAGGACAGTTCCCTTAACACAAGCTCTTGTCTGTTTTGGGGGTTCCCAGTCTATGTGAAGACAGAAATTCCAGGCTGAGAAGAAGGTACGGGAGTGTTGGGAGTGCAAGGGACATTTTGGGGAGTGGTGGGGGCCAGGCTGCGAGGCAGCCGTGGTTTTTCCTGAAGCCCAAGGATTTTATTTGATCTCCCCAGGAGTCCTGTGAGGCCAACATATTGTCCTATTTATATCTGATGATTTTGTTTTCCTGAAATATTTTTAGCAGACACCTTGCTGTTTAGAAGTACAGAGAATTGTCCCTTTGACCCACTTTGACTGACGATTGTTTGTACAATAGCTCCTGGGAGGAGGGGGTGTCCTGAGGGGTAACACCTGAGAACAAAGCTGCCCCCCTCCTCACAGAGGGCCCTTGCTGGGCCCCTGAGAAGGCAGATGTGGGTGTTTGGACTCCTCCAGATTATGGTCAGAGGATGAGCTGGGGCCCACCCCTGGACCCCACTGCCGTTGTGCAGCTCTTCCTGCTGTTATTCTAGCTTCTCCCTCACAAACTTGTTCTCAAGAGCTGAGATGGCTAGGTCTCCTCTAGGGCCCAGCTATACTGTGGACAGCTAAGCAGAGGGCAAGTTCTCAGATGCGCATAGTTGCAGATCACCGAAGTGCCCCCCTGGCTGGCCGTGATACCACTGTGAGCAAGGTCTGTGACGTCTGAATCTCCGTCCACACAAGCTGCCACAGCTCACGTAGGCCACCATCATCCCCAGGCCCAGCCAGGGACCAGAGCAGTTCTAAGGCAGAAATGTGATTTCTTGGCATAGATCCTCTGCTGGAGCCATTCTCCCTAAAGTCCCCAATGTTGTTACTACTTAGCACAGCAGATGAGGCTCAGCATGGCTCAGTCCCTGCCTCTCTCTTGAGCCCACTTCCTCCCTACTCTACCTGTTGATTCAGTCACCTTGAACTATTTTCTTAACTGGGGTTGGCCCATTGTCTGTTTTTGTGAATAATATTTTATTGGTACATCCTTTGTTTATGTATTTTCTATGGCAGCTTTATACTATAACAGCAGGATCGAGCAGTTTCAAGGAGACTGTAAGTCCTACAAAACCTAAAATCTTTACCTTTGGTCCTTTACAGGATATTCTGATAGACTATGCCCTACCTGGCCCTATTCCTTTGCACAGTCATGCCTTTGCATAATGCTGTGCTTTTCTATAAACCTCTCCACTCTTTATCCTATAATTCTTCTAGACCAAGCTTTCTGCCCATCCTTCCCTCCCACCTTTGCTACCTGAGCAGAATGTGCCACTCCAGTCTCCCACAGAACTTGTATGCAAGACTCAATTGTGACAATGGCCCCTCTGGTTCTCCTGTTGATGTTCAGACCCACCCCCAATTCTAGCTCCTAAAGCAGGGCTAGGTCTTACTCTGTTTGCCTCCTGCCTGGGGTTTTGAATGCACACCTGGAAGGCAGAGGATTGCTGCATAGATAGTGGGTACCACTTCTTAGTGTTACCATCTGGAGTCACCCCAGTCCTCCACTGGTTTCTTCTCCTCTCTCTGGAAGTGTACTACCAGTGGAAAAGGTTTCACCACCTTTATCTTTGCAGATCTCCAACCTCTATCTGTATGACAGTGTTCTGATGCTGGCCAACGCCTTCCACAGGAAGCTGGAGGACCGGAAATGGCACAGCATGGCAAGCCTGAACTGCATCCGCAAGTCCACCAAGCCGTGGAATGGAGGGAGGTCTATGCTGGACACGATCAAAAAGGTGTGTGGGAAGGGGAACCCTCCTGGGCCAAGGCCTCCCTGCACCTTCTCCTCACCCCTGCCTCCTGCAGCAGGTGTCCTGAATGGAGCTCTCTTCATGGTTGTCCTGGCAGGCCCCTCCCAAGCTCCTCTCTTTGCCACTCTTCCTGTCCCAGTGTTTGAGGGAGGAGTGAGCTAGGGCTGCTGTCTCTGTGTTATTATGATGGTCTCTGTTTTCATATGTGAAAATTGGACATCAGAGAGGTTAAGTAACTTGCCCAAGGTAATAAGTGCAGTAGTCCCCCCTTATCCACAGTTTCACTTTTAGCAGTTTCAGTTATCCATGATTAACCATGATTGGAAAGTATTAAATGGAAAATTACATAAATAAATGATTCATAAGTTTTAAATAGCACCCTATTATGAGTACCTGTTTCATCCCCTCACATTGGCATTGTATCATCTCACATCATCATAGGAAGAAGAAGGGTGCATGCAGTGCAATAAGATATTTCAGGAGAGAGAGAGAGAGACCACATTTACATAACTTATTGCAGTATGTTGTTTTACAGTATGTTCTATTTTGTTATTTATTATTGTTATTAATATCCTATTGTGCCTAATTTATACATTAAACCTTATCATAGGTACATGTGTACAGGAGAAAATCATAGTACATATAGGGTTTGGTACTATCCATGGTTTGGGGCATCTACTGGGGGTCTTGGAATATATTCCCTATGGGTAAGGGGGAACTACTGTAAGTAAAAAAATGGAAGCAACTGCCTAGCTCATGTCTGCCCATCCTTCTCAGGAAGGCTGTCTCAGTTGGCAGTGCTTATCACAGGTGTGCTTATCAGTCAAGACCACAGCCTCTGTGTGTACATACTTGTGCATGCAAGTGTGTTTATCTGGGTGTGGGTGTGAATGTGCATGTGCAGGTATTCTGCATTTGTGATGTGTCCCGTGACATACTAAAGCATGACACCAAGTTAGGAAGCTAGATTTGAAGTGAATTGGGTGATCCACAGATTTGTTAGTTTGAATTGGCTTTTAGAGGCTTCAGAAGAGCATTTAAGGAAATCTGCAGTGCCAGGAGTTTTAGTCACAATAAACTGTGTGTGATTTCAGTAGATTCAAACATATTCTGCTGTTGGTTTAAATCTACTGCAGCCCAAGCCAGACCTGGGTGCCCTTGGGCTGGCTCAGGTCCTGGGACTCTTCCAGCTCACTGGCTATGAGGGATTAAGCCTGGATGAGACCCCCTCCCCCAGTCTTGAAGAAAGAAGTGGTTTTACCACAGGGTAGTTCAGCCCCTCTGCCACCTGCTCTTACAGAGCTCACTGAGCCACTGGAGAGAGGCTCTGGTCACGCATACCTCCCACACTCAGTCTATGCCCATCACCATGCCCTGTGCACAGTTTCTCCTTCTGTCCTTGCAGGATCTGTGATGTGGATCTAAGTAATCTAGGCTGATGCTAGGAGGTGAGCAGTGACTTGCCTAAGGTGGTACAGGTGGTAAAGCCAGGATTGGATCTGGGTTTTGGCTTTCAGGTCTCATGCTTGCTGCCTTGCAACTCCCACCATATGCCTAACATGGCTCTTGTTGACCTTTGACTTTCTGCTTGGCTCAAGCTAAGGTGATCCCCTGGGGTAGGCTGCAAGAGTAGACTGTAAGTTCCAGTGGGAGGGCACAAAAGCTGTCATTTTTTAATCTCATGGCTAGCACAGTGTGTGGCACATTGAACTCTCAGCAGGTCCTCTAATCATATTGACTGCATAAATGACAGGTGCAAGCCTTAGGGACTTTTCCTGTGAGCCATGGCCTGGGAAGTGTGGATCTTGCTCCGAGGCCCTAGGACTGCCACTGACTCTTTTCCTATTACAGTGTACCCACTAATCCCCCAGACCTTGATTGTTCACTTCTTGGTGACCACTTCTGTTTTCTTTCTTGCCTTGGGCTTTCCTCTTCTCCCCTGTCCATATCTGCCTTACCCTTAATGATTTTTTCTTCTCTCTGCAGGGCCACATCACGGGCCTCACAGGGGTGATGGAGTTTCGGGAGGATAGCTCCAATCCCTATGTCCAGTTTGAAATCCTTGGGACAACCTACAGTGAGACCTTTGGCAAAGACATGCGTAAGGTAATCCTCAGGGGCCCACCTCCCCCTCTTCCCACTGTGGTGGCACAAGCCCTGTGTCCTGAGCAGTGCTGACCAGCACAGAGCCTCCACCCCCACCCTCAGTCTCTGCTGATGTTGCCATGGTTCTGATGTTTATGCCAAGGTGGGCAAGAGGCTCAGAGAATTCCGAAAGAAAGTGCCAAAGTGCTGCTGATACAGTCTCTGAGTACAGTAGGGGCCTGGAGGGCCAGCCCTGTGGTCCTGGACAAGCCTGGGAGGGCAGTGCGTTTCTCCAGAATGGCTGAAATCAGCCCAATGGCAGGAACAGGTGTGACTGGCTGAGGCAGGAGTCAGAGGCTATAGCCAGAGAGTGTTCTCTAGATCCAAGAGTGAGACAAGGCCATGAGCAGACAAGTGACACAGGAGGAGGGTAAAAAGCTGGGAGTGCTGGGGCCCACTGGAGAGAAGAGAGAGGCACATGGGCTTTATCACTCAGGGTGGGCTTTGGCTGTTTCATTTGGTACTCCTGCAAGTGGTGGGCCTGGGGGCTTTTCCAATGATACTTCCCTTCTTTTGTGAGGGATTTTAGGATTGAGGACTGGAAGCTGGCATTGCCCAGAGCTGGGATCCCTGGAGTGAAGGCACAGATGGATGTGCTCATGATGTGAAGGGGCCACAGGCTCAGTCTAATGAGGATAGCATCAAAGCATTGGTTGGTTGGCATGCACTCAGGTACAGACTCACACATTGGTCACACACATTCACAGAGTCACACTCACATTTCCATACACTGGAGAGAAAGATGTTTCTTCTAGTGACAGTGCCCAGGAGACAAAGAGCATGGTGAGCTCTCAGCAGGGTAGGGTAAACCCTTGGCAGAGATCCTTCCACCCTGGATGCTGGCACTGGCTGGGGGCAGAAAAGAGCTCCATGATGTGGGGGTACTAAGAAGCTAGGTGAGGGATTCTGTGCTGTGCTCCTGGAGGGCCAGATGGAAGGATGCAGTGTGGGGTCATGGAGGGTGTGAGAGCTGTTGAGCATTTAGGGACTGTCATCAGTTACAACATGGGAGGAGGACTGTTTCCGCAGGGAGAGGCTGGGGAGACTGAGGGTCCATGTGTGATGTGGGTAGGGGGCACTTTCAGCCCATTCCGTGACAGGAGGTAGAGTCATGGTTTGGTCATAACAATATGGAAGGTTCAATAATTGATTGAGATGCAATGGTGATGCACATGGTTTGATGACATTTGGGGGCTCAGAGGTTTGTTTGTGGCATCACAGATGGGATGGTTGACTGGTGTGATACCCTGGTGGGCCAGGGTGCAACCTGTAGTGCCAAGGGTGCCAGGGATGTCAGTTAGGCATACCCAAAGCTGTGAGGCCTGGTAGAGGGCTGGGGATCGGTGGTCAGCATTGGTCTGGGACATTTATGGCCACAAAAGAAGTTGACTTGTGTTGGGACTCCCACCTGGACAGGGGAAAGCAGGACACAGCACCCATTTAGTCGCTCTGATAGGAAAGGAACTTGTCGAACATAGCTGCCTGAAGCAGCGACCATTCCTGTCTGCCATGGTACTTGCCTTCAGTCCTCAGTGCTCCTCTGCTGTTAGTGACAGTCAGGCTCTGTCTGCCAGCTCCTTTGCTGCCTTGTCCTCTTCTATCAGCTCGACTCTAACACCAAGGCCCCCCTAGTGGGTGGAATATTGGCTATGGGGGTCTCTGCCTTATATTAGGCAGCTGATGGGGGGCATGTTGACCACTCCAGGGACCTGAGACAGTAGGAGGCAGTGTCCTCCACTTCCTGCTTCAGGTGCCTGGGTTTTCTGTATTGCCACAGCAACACTCCTCCAATACCCTCAAGCCAGTGGGAGCTGGAATCTCTCAGTATAAGGAGCTTCTGAGCACAAAGCCTGGATGTAATTGAGTTGAAAGAGAAGCTGATTTTCAAGTGGGCTTTATTTTAAAATGTATCCTTTTGTCATTTTAAAATCTGCCCTTAATAACTGCATATCCCAGTTGTTATCTGCCTGCCTGGCAGCTTATCATTGTTAAAGAGAAGTTATCTGGGAAGCAGGAATGGATTTACCATAGCAAATGTTTGTTATTCAGTCCCAGAGAACATTAAAGTGAGGTCTGGGAGGTGTCAGGATGAAGCAAGGAGAGCTCACTGGGGCAAAGTGTGTCACGGCTATCCGTCATCATTTAAAGGCAGGGCTGAGCTGGGCTTCTTGGTGGAAGATGGGGTTGTAAGGGGTAAGGCTGGGAAATTGGGGTGGCATAAAAATAAAGTTGGGGTGTGGGCAGCATGTTTGAGGATAGGGTTAGGGTCCTGAGGCACACTGAGGCTGTGCAAAGATCAGTCAATCTAAGGAGGCAAGGGCACTCTGAGGAGCTCCCTCAACTGCACGTCTGTGTCACACCCAGTGTGGAGCTGTTAGAACGGCCAGCAGGGTGGATTACTAGATGCTGTCATGTTGGAACAGAGCCAGGGGATCCCTGCAAAGATCACATGTATCTTAATATATGTATATATCATAATACATTATTCATCTATCATCTATCTGTGTCTGTCAGTCTATGTGTCTACATACATATGTTAATTTAAAAATAACTACAGCAAACAAACAAATGCAGACACAAAAGCCCAAATCAAGTAGGTTCTGTAAGATTTAAACCAAGAGTGCTCATTTGAATGGATGCAAATGGATCATTTTTCAAAGTAAATAGTCTGAAGGGAGATCTCAGGAGGGTGAGTCACCCAGATGTTTTAGATTAAATGGCACCAGGAGATGGTGATTACTCCACCCTTTCAGAGGATGGAACGAGTGGGTGATTACTTTTCACTGCAGAGTGCTGGACAAATGCTAATGAAATTATCTCATCCAGGAAGTGTGTTCTTGTTGAGGGTGTGCTGGATGGCAGAATCAGAGGTCTGTGTCTCCAGCTTGCTGTGTAACTCTAGGCAGAACATTAATCATGTCTGTGTTCTGCTTGCTCTCCGGCAAGGGAGATGACCAAGCAACCCCGCCAAGGGCAAGCTTTGCTGGAAAGTCCAGTCCAGCTCCCACAGGGCTGTCCTGACATCTATCTTGTGGGTACATGCTTGTTCCTGTTGGAGTCTTACAGCTTTCTATTTGGCTTTCTCTTTGTTCAGACAGAAATCTCTAAAGGGGGTTCCCATGGACCTTTATCTGTCCATGCAAATGTCCTTGGCTTATGACATGAGCTGGGATGGGATTGTTGGAGGGCCCCTCTAGGACAGTTTCCAATGGTGGGAGCATGGAAAGATGTTTAGGACAGGACAAGAGGAAACTGAGCAGGGACAATGGGCCACCTACAGTGGGCAAAGGCACCTCATATGTATGTCCTCTCACTATCTTGGGAACCTTTGCATTATTCCTGGCTCTGCCCCCCACCTGCAACACTTTGCACCCACTTCCCTTCAATGACTCTTTATTTTCTCAGATGAAAGATACAGGTACTAGGAATCTCCTGGTTGAAGAGAAGGGTCAGTATAATGACCCTGCTGCAGAATTTGGTGGTGAGGACTCTCCCATGTGGCCTGGAACATTAGCTTGGGGCAGATGGGACTTCCTTCTTGAGCATTCTACCCCAGACCCCACAAGAGCAGGGAGGCACAGGCAGGCTTAGAACATGGCCTTGTGCCTCAGAGTGCCCTGGACTGCATGCAGTTCCTCCCCACACCAGGTGCCCTTGCCTCAGGCCAGAGGAAAGAGGAGGGCTCTGTGTGCCTGGGCAGTGCCCAGCCCTGCTTCCATGCCCGTGAGCAGATGTCCTCTCCTTTTAAAGACCAAGGATCAAGAGGGACCTGTGAGCTTTACCTCTGATAAGATTTTATTTTAGGACTGTTTTGATGTGATTAATGGAAGAAGGAAAACACAGTTGTATTTTTTTCCATAAGCATGACTTGCCTGGAGGATAGCATCCACTACAGTCCTGCAGAAATGTTTCTTCATGACATGATTGCTAAGGATGTCTGCCCTTCTCCATCCTAATGCTACTGGTGTGGGAGACTCATTTCCCTCTTTCCACTAACACGGGGTCTCTGATGTAGTGAAATCCTGGGAAAATTGCCAACTTCTCGAAGGTCCTTTGAATCTTATTTCCCATGGGCACCATCCACGGGATTCACTGGTTCAGTGGAAGGCCTGACTTTTTGGGCAGGAGGGTGGGGAAGTGGGCAGCAGCATCTGGAAGGCCTGTGGGTCTGCTCTATGAGTTGGCATTCCAGGACAAAGGACACCCTGATAAGAGAGAACAGGACTGTATTCTACTCCTTTTGATGGAAAAGAATTGAATTAGGACCAAGAGACTGAGAAAGAAATTTGTTCAGTGGTTTTCAAGCCTCTCTCTAGTCCTAGAAAAATCTGTTCCAGCAGAATCTTACTGCAACCTTAATATATTAAATAGTGGCAGAAGCGGACATGTGGTGATTAAAGTAGCTGGGGAAATGCAGTAGTGGGCCTGAGGTTCCCCAGCACAGTCTCCCCTAGCCCCAGCATCTCTGTGGTTTTTTGAGCATCTCCACCTGGGAAATTGGGACTCCTGAGACTGGAAAGCCTTGATTATGCAGCACCGACAAGTGGCTGTGCTGGGCCGGAAGGATGATATATTGTACTGGGGCAGAGGGGGGATGATTGTGGCACAGTACCCATAATATCCTTCCTAAATTGCCTCACTCCCCTCAGCTCACTTTCCACTCCATGCTCCTGTCCTCCTCTCTCCCCCAGCCAATATTAATTCCTCATGATCCCTCCCCATTGGTCTGGAGCCTACTGACTTGATGTTTCACTGTGCCTTGGGCCAGCCTTCTTTACCTAGGGAAATGGGAGGGCTTCATTCTCCTTTATTAGTTTAAGATACTTCTGCTTGCTCTGTCAATTTAGATTCTTCATAAAAGCTGGCTTTGCACAGGAATCAAATGCTCCCTTGAGGTCATGTCCTCAAGAGGGCCTTGTGGCTGCTGATAAGTTAGAGAAATAATTGCTCATCATGCAGTGATTGGCACACCATAGGACCCCAGCCCTCCCTGGGTGTAGAAATGCATATGCCATTAACTTTCTGGCCCAGGTCTGCTACTCTTTGTTACAAACTGTCCCACATCGTTCTAAGCAGTGAGTCACAAGTTCTAAGTAGTAAGCCCAGGTGGAAAAAGCAGCCGTCAGAAGACAGGATAGCTCTTAGTAATGAAGTAGAAGCTGCCTTGCACAGCACAGGTGGAATCCCTTACCTGGTGGCTCCAGCTGCGGGTGCCAGAAGCTGCGCCAGTGGGTTCAGGATTGAGCATGGGGAGGTGAGTGGTGATGGGGCTAGGAGGATCCAGCCTGAGAATTGTGCAGGGTCTCTATTAAGCTTCTGATAGAGACACCCAACTGTGCACAGCAAGTCACAGAAGAGAAATAAATTTCAGCCTTTTCATGGATTAGCATTCTTTCAGTATATTTCTCAAGAAAAATGTCAGCCTTTCCAAACTCTTGTGCAGAGTGGCTTTTAACAGAGCTGAGAACCAAAACAAAGGCTACTTCATCTGAGTAAAGTGATAAGGAAAAGATACAATTAAGTACTGTTTCATTTTTTGAAATAGCGCCAATACATGCTCATTTAGGGGACAATGTTTAGAAAATACAGATAGATGGAAACAAGAATAAAGAAGTCAGCTATAATCTCTGAACTAAGGAATAAATACTGTTAGAATTTCTGGTGCATTTTCTTTTCTTACTTTTTCTTTTTTTCCCATCCTATATACATGGAGGTAGAGATATTGATAGGTATGGTTTTCAAATTGGTATTTATTGTATATATGTTTTATATCCTGATTTTCCCACTTAATGCTATATTGGGATCATTTTCTCATTTCTCTATCCTTTTTCACTATGGTTTTTAATGGGAACATGTTACTCAATTTACAGGGAGCCATCATTTATTTTATCTTCCTATATGATAATTGTTGGGGTGTTTTCACCATATTATTATAGAATAGTATTGTAAAGAACATCTAGAATATATATAATTTCATTACATCTATGTTTATATCCTTATATTTTTGAAGAAGTAAAGTCAAACCAAGGATAATAATTTCTTGGTTCTTCCTGTACTTGATACATACTTTCAAATTGATTATAGAAAGATTTAATAATTTCACACCTACCAGTTGTATATGGAAGTCTCTGTTATATCCTGTGCTCAAAGAATTGAGTGATATATATTAAATATTTTTGCTAACTTGGTAGCTGTATGAAAAACAATGTTGCTAAATTTGTATTTCATATGGGATTATATTTTTAAAAATATAATCATTGGTCATTTGAATTTCATATTTTGTAAATTATACCTCAGGTCCTTTACTCTTTAATATTGGGGGTGAAATTTTTCTTGCCAACTCATATAACCTCTCTGAGGGGAGTTAGTACTTATTTGTGTCAAATATTTTGTACTCATAAATTGTTTCCCTTTGAAAAGACAAAACCTTTCTAAGAAAAGATTTTCACTTATAAACACTTAATATTTATGTGTTTGTATTTCTTAGAAAGTCATTCCTAACTTGTAAAGTAGATACTATTCATTCAAACTTTCTTCTGGTAGTTTTATGGTTTGGTGTCATTTCAATGAAATCTGCCATCCACTTGGGATTAATTTAGGATAGATTGTAATGTGATGACCTAGCTTTTACATTTTTCAGTTATGTTTCCTACTACCATTTATCTAGAATCCTTCCTTTCCCCATTGATTTGAATGTCACATTTATCATATGCTCTACTAAATTTTACATATCTCCTCATTGATTGAAAAAATCTTTTTCCTCTCTCCTTTTCCCTCTCAGTTTCATTTTATTCCATTTTTGAACATTGTCAGAGTGCACTTGCTGCAAGTAACAGGATGCTTACCTCAAGGGCATTAGACAGTGTCATAAACTTAGTATCTCACTTTAGGAGAGGCCTGCAGCTAGGGTGGCTCCCGGCTTGGCCAATCCAGGTGTTCGGTGCCCAGATCAAAGGCTCTGGTCTTTTTCATTTTTTTTTACTTGCCTGATCTCAGGGCAAGTCTCAGCTAGCCTAAGTTTCACCATGGCTATGGCAGGTGGTTCCAGTTGCTGTACCCCTAAAGACAGCAGCACATGGAAGAAAAGGGTGATTTCTTTTTGAGTGTCTCCTTTATACAAATGGGGAGACCTTTCCCAGGAGTTCACCCATATAATGATCATTTGCTTTTTTGTTATTGCAGTTGAAATTGAGGTTTTCCACCTAGATGCATGTGCAACATTGACCTATAGTTTTTCTCTCAGACACCTGTGTTCAACTTATATTGGGCTTGTACTCCCTTCATAACATGAATAAGAAATCACTCATTGTTTGCACTTGTATGGACAGAGCCTTTGGATATTGGAGAGAATTTAACTTGTAAAATTATCTCAGCTGGATGTTGGTTTTAGGGCTATTAACTTGGTATTTTGGAGATTTTTTTCCCCTTGGTTTCTAGATTTCCTTGAGTCATTTTTAGTAATCTACAAAAAATCTTGCGTATCATTGGCATTTTCAAATTCATTGTTAAGCTCCATATAGTGTTTGCAAATAATGTAAAAAATATTTCTCTTAAGCTATTTCTCTTTTCATTCTTACTATTGTTGTTTTCCTTTATTTCTTCACTAGACTCCACAGAAGATTTTTTACTGATTAAAAAAAAGTCTGATTTGTTTAATCAGTTTTGTTGTGTGTCACTCTAATTAATGGATCTTTTTATATTCTTGCTTTCTAGTGTTCCTTTTATTGTTAATTTCAAGATTTATATGATGTGTTAGATAATTTATTTTTATTCTTTCTAGTTTTGCAATGCTATTTTATTTTGGATATGATTGTGGCTGAATCCTAGTAGTTTTTCTAATATAAACTAATATTGAAAAGTGCTGAAATCATGAGTAAATCACAGTGAATGAAATTTTCAGAAGTGATCAATCATCCACAGGATCAACAGTCTGCATCAAGAAGCAGAACATCCTCAGTGCCCCAAAGGTCTCTCTGGTGCCCCCTTCTGGTCATTACACTCACCAGTGCAAACACTTTTTAAATATTTAATTTTTATTGTTGTTCAAGTACAGTTGTCTCCATCCCACCCCCTACTCCTTCCCACCCCAGTCATCCCCACCTCCCACCCCTGATCCCACTCCCCTTGGTTTTGTCCATTGTGTCCTTTATAGTTGTTCCTGAGAACCTTTCCCCCTTTCCCCCCATTATCCCCACCCACCTTCCCTCTGGTTACTGGTCAGTTTGTTCTTAATTTCAATGTCTCTGGTTATATTTTGCGTGCTTGTTTGTTTTGTTGATTAGGTTCCACTAGGTGAGATCATATGGTATTAGTCTTTCAATGCCCAGCTTATTTCACTTAGCATAATGCTCTCTAGTTCCATCCATGCTGTTGCAAATGATAGGAGCTCCTCCCTTCTTTCCGTTTTGTAGTAGTCCATCATGTAAATATACCACAGTTTTTTGATCCATTCATTTACTGATGGGCACTTAGGTTGCTTCCAGCATTTAGCTATGGTAAATTGTGCTTCTATGAATATTGGGGTGCATAGGTTCTTTTGGATTGGTGTTTCAGGGTTCTTAGGATATAATCCCAGTAGTGGAAATGCTGGGTCAAAAGGCAGTTCCATTTTTAGTTTTCTGAGGAAATTCCATACTATTTTCCACAGTGGCTGCACTAGTCTGCATTCCCAACAATACACTAAGGTTCCCTTTTCTCCACATCCTCTCTAACACTTGTTTGTTGATTTGTTTATGTTGGCCATTCTTACCGGTGTGAAGTGCTATCTCATTGTGGTTTTAATTTGCATCTCTCTGATGGAAACACTTTTGACAGCTAAAGCACAACTCCGTACTCTTATATAACTGTCACCTTTTGCTCAACATCATGTTTGTGAGATTCATTGTGATTATTGTATGTACTTTTAGTTCATTCATTCTTACTGTGTTTTAAAATGTAGATTTTATTATTATTCCACTATGGTGAGGCCAACCGATCAGCATATGCCTGCCATGAAAAGATTGTTACTTACAGTTCCCAGATGGAGGGGCGCACCATACCACACCACGTAAGGACACATTGGAAAGCATCAGGGACCAGTAGGAAGTGGAGGGAACAGGAGAAAATGTGGGCAAGAATCTTTATTGTGTTTTTTGCAGGAAGGAATGTGGGAGACAGGGTAAGCATGTTTAGGATTGGGTAGTTTGGATAATTTCAGGGGGCTGTGGGGTTGTAGGGACTACCCCTGGTTGTCTGATATGACACCCTGTCTCTGGGATGGTTAGGGCAGGGGAGTAGTATCCCAGAATATAAGAACTCCATAAAGTTGGTGGTTGGGAGTGCAGGCTCTGGATTGATTAGTTTGCGTATAAAAGGCATTATCTCTAGGAGTTGACCTGGGAGGGCCAATCTCTCTAAAGGTTAGGAAGGACCTGGATATTAGATATCAAAGCATCAGCAATGCAGAAAATAACATTAAAAATGATTAACACATGCTGACATGTAATATTTTTAAATGAATATTTCACACTTTATTCTATTGTTGACGTGAGTTGTTTCCACATTTTTGCTATTACCAATAATACTTCCATAAACATTCAGGGAACATATGTATGTCTCTCTGTTGGGTATATACCTGAGAGTGGAATTGTTACTGAATGAAAGTGGGATTTGGAAGCCCACCATCACCAATACACAAATCCCAGAGGTAGAGGTTGGTGAGAAAGGAAAGAGGTCTTTATTCAAATTCTGCACAAGTGGAAGGATTTGGGACTTCCTGTCTCTAGGCTCTTCAGGCTCATCTGTTCTGCAAAACACAGGCAAAGCCCAGCCATTCCCAGCAAGACCAAAACCCAAGGCAATGCCCAGAATTCCCACCCCATCCTTATCTGTTCTAAGTGGGCAGCTGCCCAGCTTCAGGCTACCTCCTGGAGTCTGTGTGTGTTGCCGGAGCTACCATTGGCCATGTGCCTTCCAGGGATATAAGGTCCTGCAAATGTACTGGCCAGTGTGTTTGCAAGAGGGGTGAAGAAGTGGGTCTTTCCCCTGGGCTTATATAAGTTACCTGCCTGGGTTGTGTCAGGTACTTTGTCCCAGCCCAAACTTCCACATGCTCTTGGAGGGTCCAGGTCCCCCAACCAATCTATAGGTTTTGGATAGGTTCAGATTGATAGGTTTTTCTGGTTCAGCACTTCCCCCTCTGCCACCGGTTTGACCTCTATGGCACATGTGCCTGCCTTCCCCTGGTCCCACCCCTAATCAGGGACCAGAAAGGGGAATAGGAGGGCTTTTCTCTAATCCAGTTATTTTGGTAGCTTTACATGCTCAATGTAGTGCCTTCTCTCGTGGCCTTTTTGCTTGGGGGTGGGGAATCTGTCACTAGGAGCAGGACACAACACATCAGGGCTGAGTGTTCATAAGGCCGTTGCTTGGTTACCTGGGCAATGCAGACTCATCCACTGCCTCAGGTCCCTTTTTCCCCTCCATGGTCTGGCCAGGAGAGCTATTGTTCTTAGAATTACTAGGTTCAAAGATATATGCATAATAGATACTGTGATACACTTTTCTAAAGCACTTGTACTAGTTTCAGATTTCCTCAGTCTGGATGCTTTCAATGTGGGAGGAACTCCATTCTGCAGAATTCCTCCTGTCCGCCATGGATGAGAAATAAGTCGTCCTGGACACAATTTTGCTGTTCCAGCGAGAAAGGTGGTGGCAATTCCCTGTAGCGGGGAATGCCCTGAGCCCTTCTCCCAAATGGCTTTTATTGGGAATGGTTTGCGCATGGATATACAGAATACATGCATAGCTCATCAATTAATGTCAAAAAGGCTACAGTCATACAAAAACAGGTATTATCTATAAATAACAATTGAAGGAACGCAGAGATTTGTTGTAGGTCAGGGCCTGTTAGTCATGCTGATGCCAGATGGTCTTTAAGATGTGTTTCATGGTTAAGGGGTTTACTCCTTATTCCTTGAGCTTAAACATCTGGTTTATATCACCAAGGCTGTACAAAACAAAGCAGAGCAAGCTTCAAAGGATACAATGCATTTGTCAGGCCTGATTCCCACAGGAACCCTGAGTGTTAGAGTGGGGTCATGTCTGCTACCTGTTTCCTAGCTTACCTAGGGAAGTAGGGTACCTAGTTTCCAGGGAGACTTACTAGCCCCTTCAGGCCCTGCTCTTGTGGGGCTACAGTCTCTGAAACCACACAGAGCAGTCCCCAACGGCTCCCCTTCTTTGTTTGTTGTGGCGTCATGAGCAAAGGCACTGGAGTCACTGTAGTCCACAGGGTTATGCTAGACAGGCTTCAGAGGTCAAAGGTGCATTCTTTCTCAGGCCAGATTTGCCCCCGGGGGCCATTTGTTCCAGTACAAGGCTGAAGCTGCTTCTGACACTGTTTTCAGGCTGAGTCAGGTGGGGGAAGCAAAGCAGCCAAGAGATTAGGAGACTTTTCATAGATAGAATGAGGGCTCAGGCTATGACAAAGCTGAGGGGTGAGAGTCTTTCTGCCCCTTCTCAATGATCCCTTAAGTCCCTCCCTGATGGTCTCTTTGTTACTTTGCCTGTCTTAGGTTGCCCCTCCCTTGAGGAATCTCACCTGTCATTGGCTAACCAGTCATCCACCCCAGCCAAGGATGGGGAAGTGAGGGAGGCAGGAGCTGTGCTCCTGCCAGGAGGATAGGTTCTGTCTCCTTAGTGGCTCATGGCCCCAAGGCCTTTGAAGTCATCCATAGCCATAGGACTCTTTTGTCTGTTAATGAGGCTACAGTCCCTGAAACTAGGCAGGACAGCTCCCAACATCTCCCTCTTTTTTGTTTGTTATGGTGGACATGGTGGTAAGTCTGATGAAGTGTATACAAACCCTGGAAAACAATTTGTATATGCATTTCAAGGCACAAAAGACCACAATGATGAGTAGGCATCCCATAGCCCCCATGACCCAGACATGCAAATTTAGTTCTTCAAACCAAGTTTTTGGATTGAACCATTGTAAGTTGTCATGCACGGTCTGAAAGACCTCTTGTTCAGTGAGTTGATTAATCTCCTGAAGTTGTTGACGTAGTTCAAGCTGGACTCAATCAATTTGTCCCTTGAGATTGGAGGAAAAGGTCCCTCACAGGTGATGTTCAACTTCTTCCCATGAGTGCTGATTGGAGTTCCACTTCAGGGGGGTGACATACAGCTTAGAGAAGACTGGATCACAAGTGAGTTGTTGGCAGGTAACAAGAGCATCTTCATCATCCATATTATTTCTTCTCTCCCTGCTTCTTGAGGAGAGTAAAGATGGGCCTGCTGGTGTCTCTGGTTGAAGGAAGGGAATTGCTGGCCAATGTTAGGTGAGGAATACTTTCCAGGCTGGGCACTTGTGACCAGAGCACTTCCCTGGCTAAGTTCTGGTTATGGCACATTCTGCCTTGCTAATGTTCCCTGGTGGGTCTAAGTGGAGGAGGGTATTCTCAGGTCTGTGAAAACACAGAGATTTTATGGACTGGCCACTTGCTGTGGTGGAATTTCCCTTGCCCAGGTACCCAAGTGTTTCTTGGTGGGCCATGGGAGGCTCAGGCTGGTGTGGAAGGAGAGTATTTCCTTGGATGGGCCATTTGTTGCCAGGAGGTCTCCTGAGGATCAACTTTGTAGCTACCCCTGGGGTGGGCTGGCTCAGGGAAGAATGAGCCTACTCAGGCTACCTTTTGCTGCTAGACTGGGAGTTCCCAGTTCCAGGTCCAAGTTGTTTTCCTCTGTTGTTTGGAGATCAAAACACTCTGTCACTATATTGTTCCTCCAGTCCTGGGTTCCCTAACCTGTTTGCCATCTTCTTCTTCAGAGCTGTCCTTTGGTTGCCTCCTGCATTATTTCCCAGGTTTTAATAGTCATACTTAACAGAGAAGAGTGGGGAGAAATGTGACTGCCCCATCTTGTTCAGAAACTCTCATGCTGATTGATTTTTGAAAGTTAAGCCATTTTTTAATTGCTTAAATAAACCCTGCTTAGTCATATTTTCTTAACCTTGAATATCATCACATTTAATTTTCTAATATTTTATTAATAATTTATGTTCATAGAAAGTTTGTAGTTTTCCTAGTGGTGATGTTCTTATTAGATTTTAGTACTAATATTAGAGGGCTGGGACTCTTGAAATGAGGTGTAAATCATTTTCTTTATTTCTATCTCTGGAAGAGTTTGTGTGAAGTAACTTCAACTTCCTCCTTAACTGTTTGAAAGAACTCACTATGAAGCAAACTCATGTTGATTACAACACACACATACACAGGCACACACATGTTAGTGTGTGTATTTAGGTTCTATAGTCTTTCTTTAGTTAATTTTTTAAGTTGTGATTTTTAAGGAATCTGTCCATTAAATTGTGAAGTATCAAGGCACAAAATATATTGTCCTTTTTATTCTTGATTTTTGTTATTTGCACTTTTTAGTCTTTGCAAAAAACAAATTTTGACTTTTTATTACTTTTTATGTTTAAATTTTTAAAATATTTATATGTTCTTATTTTATTTCCTAATTTATTTTATTATGATTTGCTATTTTTAATAGCTTCTTGATATGTATAGTTAGATAATTTATTTTTTGTTTCTCTTCATTTCATTTAAATCTATGAATGTCCTTCTCAGTACTGTTTTAGATATACTCCCCAAATTTTGACATATTTACTTTTAATATTATCCCACTTAAACATTACTTGATTTCCTTTTAATGTTCTTTTTGAACCATGGTTTCATTTAGAACAGTGCTTATTTTCCAACTGGAAATTTTTTAGTAATTTTTTATTAATAGTATCTAACGTGTTTCCAACATGATCAAAGAAATTGTGAATGAGTTTTGCTCTTTGAAAGTTTGGGCCTTACTTTGTGACTGTCCCATGGTCTACTTGAGCCAATGTTCCACAAGCCCTTGACAAGACTGTGTATTTTGAGTTATTGTCTCCTGTAGTAACTATGAATTTGCCTATTTCTCCTCTTATGTTAGTCTAATTTTGAGTGATATGTTTTGAAGCTATATTATTGGGTACATACAGATTTAGAATTTTGATATTTTGTTTGTTGACTGATCTTTTATCACTATGAAATGTTTTTTGTTATGTGTACTAATGTTTCTTGCCTTAAAATTTATTTGTTTCATAATATACCTGGTATATTTGATTTATTATGGGTAATGTTTATTGGTCTATCATTTCCTTTATTTTATTTGTAAACATTTCTTCCATATTGAAAGAATGTTTTATTTAAGCAGCTTGAAATTGTAAATTTTATTTTAACTAAATATTTATTTATTTATTTATTTATCCATTTTTCAATTACAGTTGGCATTCAATATTATTTTGTATTAATTTCAGGTGTATAGTATAGTGGTTAAACAATTATATAATGTGTGAAGTGATCCATTCAGTAATTCCAGTACCTTCTCGTACCATACATAGTTATTACAATATTACTGACTATATTCCCTATACTGTACTTTACATCGCCATGACTATTTTGTAACTGCCAAATTGTATTTCTTAATCCCTTCACCTTTTTCACCCAAACTGCCAGACTCCTCCCTCCTGGCAACCCTGTAACTGTTGATTTCTTAAATTCACTCTGACAATTCTAGACTACTGATTGGGATATTTTGTCTATTTACATACAAAGTTATGGCTAATTTATTTGGGCTTATTATCATTATTTTCCTATGTGTTTTCTATTGGATCCATATGTTTCCCATTATTTTTCTCTTCTTTCTTGACTTTATGTAAATTATTTAAAATATTTTATTTTATTTTATTTTTCTTAACTCTGGAATCTACGTATACTTTTAAACCCTATAAATTACTACTATTTGGTTTGTACAGTCAATATTTTTTGTATTATACTCATACAGGTGTTCCCTCTTCTTTTATTTTCTGGAAGAGATTGTATAAAGTAGGTATTATTTCTTCCTGTAATGTTTGGCAGATTTCATGAATGAAGCCATTTGTGCCTAAAGTTTTCTCTTTCGAAAGATTTTTATTTTAGCTACAAGTTAAATATCCTTAATCAATATTTGGTATATCCTAGTTATCTGTTTCTTTATGAATGGATTATGAGAGTTTATATCTTTCAAGGGGCTGGTTTTTTTCATCTAAGTTATTTAATTTATGAACATGTAGTTATTTATAATATTTCCTTATTATTTCAACCTATGTGGGGTTTTTTTGATTCTACTTATTTTGGGTTAATTTGCTCTTCTTTTTAGCCCCTTTATCAAAATCTTGGTTTAATGATTTTATGTCTTTTTCTTTTTAAAATATGTAAGTATTTACATATTGGATACTTACACATATATTTTAAAACTTTCATAATTTAGAGCTTTTTTGGGAAAACATTGTTATTCCAAATTGATTTTGTCTTGATCACATAATATTCTCTGTATGATTTTAGTCCTTTTTAATTTATTGAGACTGATGGGAAAACAATGGTTTTTCTAGGTGAGTAATCCATTTGTGCTGCATTTGTTAGATGTGTTTGAGTTTGTACATAGTATTGTTCAAATCTTCTATATATTTACCAGTATTGTGTTCTTTTTTAATGCCAATCACTGAGAGAAAAGTATTGTCATTTTCTGTCATTTTTTGGTTTATCTATTTCAATTGTCCCATTGATACAGTTGTCCCATTTCCTATATTATTCCTATATTTTTATCATATATGATACCCAGATTATGATGATTTCTTGGTGAATTATTACTTTTACTATTATAAAACTCCTGTTCTTCCCTCTGCAGGGTACTTGATCAGATATTAATATAGACATTGTATCTTTCTTTGTGAGTGGGTTTGTTTGCTTTTCTTTATTTATCCTGTTACTTTTAACCTGTTTATTTAAATGTAAATAACATTTCTTATAGACAACACATTTGGCTATAAAAATTCTTCTGACAATCTTCTTTTGTGTATTAATTTTATTTGCATTTAATGTACTAATAATTATTTACATGGTTAGGTTTAAGTCTGTAACTTTGCTGTGTGCCTATTTGTGCCATCTGGTTTTTTGACTTTAAATAATTTTTTATATTTCACTTATTCGTTTCAGGTGTGGAAGCAGTAATTAGATATTATATAACTTAACAAGTGATCAGCCCAATAAATCTTGTATCCGTGTGACACTATACATGGTAATTACATATTATTAACTATATTCCCTGGGCTGTACTTACATCCCTGTGACTGTTCTGTAACTTCCAACTTGTAATTCTTTTTTAAAAAGATTTTATTTACTTCTTTTTTAGAGAGAGAGGAAGGAAAAGAGAGAGGGAGAGAAATATCAACCTGTGGTTGCCTCTCGTGCACCCCCCACTGGGGACCCCGACTGCAACCCAGGCATGTTCCCTGACTGAGAAGTGAACCAGCGATGTTTTTGTTTGCAGGCCAGTGCTCAATCTATTGAGCTGTACCAACCAGGGCCCAATTTGTAATTCTTAATCCCTTCATCTTTTTCACCTATCTCCCTAACCCTCTCCTATCTAGCAATAGTTAAAATGTTCTCTATATTTGTGTCTGTTCTGCTTGTTTGTTAGTTTTGTTTTTTAGATTCAATTGTTGATAGATATGTATTTATTGCCATTTTATTATAAATATTTTTAAAATTATATTTTATTGATAATGCTATTACAGTTGTCCTGATTTTTCCCTCTTCCATCCAGCACTACCTGCTCCCTCAGGCAATCCCCCCACCATTGTTCATGTCCATGGATCTTGTGTGTAAGTTCTTTGGCTGCTCCATTTCCTATACTGTAATTTACACCCCCCTAGTTATTCTGTAACTACATATTTGTACTTCTTAATCCCCTCACCTCCTCACCCCCCACACACTCCTCCCATCTGGCAACCATGAAAATGTACTCCATATCCATGATTTCATGTATGCTCTTCTTGTTTGTTTGTTTTTTAGATTTAACTGTGGATAAGTATGTTTTTTTCCCATTTTATTATTCATAGTTTTGATCTTCTTTTTCTTAAATAAGTCTCTTATTTCATATAATATTGGTTTGGGATGATGAACTCCTTTAGTTTTATCTTGTCTGGGAAGTTCTTTATGTGCCCTTTGATTGTAAATGATAGCTTTGCTGGGTAGAGCAATCTTGTCTGTAGGTCTCTGCTTTTCATGACTTTGAATGTTTTTTTGCCAATCTCTTCCAGCCTGCAAAGTTTCTTTTGAGAAATCAGCCAACAGTCTTATGGGAACTCCTCTGTAGGTAACAAACTTCTTTTCTTTTACTGCTTTTAAGATTCTCTCTTTATCTTTAACCTTTGGCATTTTAATTATGATGTGTCTTGGAGTGGGACTCTTGCATCCATCTTGTTTGGGACTCTCTCTGCTTCCTGAAATTGCATGTCTATTTTCTTCACAAAATTAGGGAAGATTTCTTTTGTTATTTTTCTCTTTTTTTGATCAATATATTTTATTGATTCTGCTATTACAGTTGTCCTATTTTCCACCCTTTATACCCCTCCCCCCCCCGCAAACCTGCTCCCACATACATTCCCCCACCTTAGTTCATGTCCATGGGTTTACATGTGAGTTCTTTGGCTTCTACATTTCCTATATTATTCTTGACCTCCTCCCTCACCACTGGTCCATTTTATACCTACCACTTATGGTATTTATTCCTTGTACCTTTTCCCCATTCCCCCTACCCCTTCCCCACTGATAACCCTCCATATGATCTCCATTTCTGTGATTTTGTTCCTGTTCTAGGTGTTTGCTTAGTTTTTTTGTGTTTTGTTTTTTTTTTTAAGATTTGGTTGTTGATAGTAGTAGGTGTCTTATCATTTTACTGTTTATGGTTTTTGATCTTCTTCTTTTTCTTAGATAAGTCCTTCTAACATTTCGTGTAATAAGGGTTTGGTGATGATGAACTCCTTTAATTTGACCTTGTCTGGGAAACACCTTACGTACTGTTCCATTCTAAATGATAGCTTTGCTGGATGGAGTAATCTTGGATGTAGGTCCTTCCTTTTCATGATTTGGAATACTTCTGTGCAGCCCCTTCTTGCCTGTAAGGTTTCTTTTGAGAAATCAGCTGATAGCCTAATAGGAACTCCTTTGTAGGTAACTAACTTCTTTTCTCTTGCTGCTTTTAAGATTCTCTCCTTATCTCTAATCTTGGGTAATGTAATTATGATGTGCCTTGGTGTGTGCTTCTTTGGGCCCAACTTCTTTGGAACTCTCTGAGCTCCCTGGACTTCCTGGAAGTCTATTTCCTTTGCCAGATTGGGGAAGTTCTCCATTATCTTTTCAAACAAGTTTCCAATTTCTTGCTCTTCTTCTCCTTCTGGCACCCCTATGATTTGGATGTTAGAACATTTAAAGTTGTCCCAAAGGTTCTTAGGCCTGTCCTAATTTATTAAATCCTTGTTTCTTCATTCTTTTCTGGCTAAATGTTTATTTCTTCCTTCCACTCTAAATAGTTGATTTGAGTCCCGGTTTCCCTCCCATCACTGTTGGCTCCCTGTACATTTTCCTTTATTTCACTTTTCATAACCTTTATTTTTTCCTCTATTTTGTGACTATACTCAACCAATTTTGTGAGCATCCTGATTACCAATGTTTTGAACTATGCATCTGATACATTGGCTATCTCTTCTTCATTTAGTTGTGTTTTTTCTGGAGCTTTGATCTGTTCTTTCATTTGGGCCTTTTTTTAGGGGGCGGGCTCTGTGCAGTAAGGGGCTGAGCTTTAGGTATTTGCCAGGGTGGGGCAACCTGACGCTGTATGTGGGGGAGGGGTCCAAGAGGGAACAGTGACCCTTGTTCATCTCCCTGCTGGCACTTAGTCACTTCTGTGTCTTCCCACAAGCAAATTGGGCCCCTCAAGTGCTGTTTCTTAGGTAGGTGGTTTTGTGTACATTCTAGGACCCTGTGGGTCTCTCCAACTAACTCTCCTTTGAGGCTGGGGATTTCTTCTGCCACCTCAACCCCCACAGATTTTTTTCAGTCAGAGGTTTTGAGGCTTTATTTCCTTGCACTGGAATCCTGTGTGTCCCTCCCAGTGGTTCCTCCCATTTTATCTGCATGCAAATATGAGACCACCCACTCCAACAGCTGCTGCCTCACCTGGTCTGTCAGCCACTGCCTTGCCATGAGTCCTCTCTTCCTGGATGCCCATCTCTGTCCCTGTTACCAGTCTGGATGAATGTTTCCTCTTTAACTTCTTGGTCGTCAGACTTCTATATAGTTCCATTTCCTATGAGTGCTGATTGTTTTTTGTTTTTAAATTTGTTGTTGCCCTTCTTTTGGTTGTGAGTGGAGGCACAGTGTATCTAACTACACCTCCATTTTGGCCTGAAGTCCTCTCATTATTTTTTTTTCCAAATAGGTTTAAAATTTCTTGCTCTTTCTCTTTTCCCTCTGGTACCCCTATGATGCATATGTTGGACCTCTTGAAGTTGTCCCAGAGGCTGCTTAGATTATTCTCATTTTTTTGGATTTTTTTTCTTCTTCTTGTTCTCGGTGGTTGTTTTTTTGCTTCCTTATGTTCCTAATCATTGATTGGAACCTCAGCTTCATCCATTCTACTTTTGTTTCTCTGTAAATTGTTCTTTCATTCAATTAGTTTCTCCTTCATTTTTGACTGGATATTTTTTATGCTTTTGATGTCCTCACTATGTTCTTTGAGCATCCCTATAGCCAGTGGTTTGAATTTTGCATCTCATAGTTTGCTTATCTCCATTTTCTTTAGCTCTTTTTCTGGAATTTTGATGTGTTCTTTCATTTGGGCCATGATTCTTTGTCTTTTCATTTTGGCAGCCACCCTGTGTTTGTTTCTATGTATTATCTACAGTTGCTGATATATTTGACTTTTTTCTTGTTCTTCTTCCTAAAGAAGACAATTAAACATATCATGTAATACTCATTTGGTGATGAGAACTCCTTTAGCTTTTTCTTGTGTAGGAATCTGTTTATAGGTCCTTCATGTCTAAATGATAGCTTTGCTGGGTAGAGTAATCTTGGTTGTAGGTCCTTGTTTTTCATCACTTTGAATATTTCTTGTTAATCCCTTTTGGCCTATGAAGTTTCTGTTGAGAAATGAGCTGAAAGTCTTATAGAAGCTCCCTTGTGGTTAAGTAATTGCTTTTCTCTTGCTGCTTTTAAGATTCTTTGTCTTTAATGTTTGGCATTTCAATTATGATGTGTCTAGGTGTAGGCTTCTTTGGGTTCATCTTGTTTGGGCCTCTGCACATCCTGAACTTGTACACCTATTTCCTTCACCAGGTTAAGGAAGTTTTCTGTCATTTATTTTCAAATAGGTTTTTGATTCTTACTCTCTTTCTTCTCCTTATGACACCCTCGTAATGTGAATGTTAGTATGCTTGTAGTTGTCCCAGAGGCTCCTTACACCATCCTCATATTTTTGGATTCCTTTTTTTTTTTTGCTGCCCTGATTGGTTGTTTTTTGCTTCCTTATCTTCCAAATCTCTAATATGATCCTCTACTTCATCTACTCCAGTGTTGATTCCCTATAATGGATTATTCATTTTTTCCATTTATTTTATTTTATTGTTGTTCCATTACAGTTGTCTGTCTCTTCCCCCACCTCTATCCCCAACCCAAGACATCTGCATTTCCCTCCCCTGATTCCACCCCCTTGGTTTTGTCCTTGTGTCCTTTGTAGTTGTTCCTGAAAGCCCTCACCATTCTCCTCCGATTATCCCTTCCCATCTCCCCTCTGGTAACAGTCTATTTGTTCTTCATTTCAATGTCTCTGGTTATATTTTGCTCACTTGTTGGTTTTGTTGATTGGTTCCACTTATAGGTGAGATCATATGGTTTTTGTCTTTCACCACCTGCCTTATTTCATTTAGCATAATGCTCTCCAGTTCTATCCATGCTGTTGGAAAGGATAGGAGTTCCTTCTTTCTTTCTGCTGCATAGTATTCCATCGTGTAAATGTACCATAGTTTTTTGATCCATTCATTTACTGATGGGCACTTAGGCTGCTTCCAGAGCTTGGCTATTGTAAATTGTGCTGCTATGAACATTGGGGTGCATAGGTTCTTTTGGATTGGTGTTTCAGGGTTCTTAGGATATAATCCTAGCAGTAGAGTTGCTGGGTCAAAAGGCGGATCCATTTTAAGTTTTCTGAGGGTATTCCACACTGTTTTCCACAGTGGCTGCACCAGTCTACAATCCCACCAGCTGTACACTAGGGTTTCCTTATCTACACATCCTCTCCAACACTTGTTGTTCATTGCTTTGTTTATGATAGCCATTCTCACCATGAAGTGATATCTCATTGCAATTTTAATTTGCATCTCTCTGATGGCCAGCAATACTGAATATCTTTTAATATGTCTCTGGACCCTTTGTATGTCCTCCTTGAAGAAGTGTCTGTTCAAGTCGTTTATCCATTTTTTAGTTGGGATTTTTGTCTTTCTAGAGTGGAGTTGTTTGAGTTCTTTATATATTTTGGAGATCAAACCCTTGTCTGAGATATTGTTGGCAAATATGTTTTCCCATATGCTTAGTTCTCATTTCATTTTAATGCTGTTTTCTTTAGCTGTGTAGAAGCTTTTTATTTTGATGAGATCCCATTTGTTTATTCTTTCCTTTATGTCCCTTGATCTAGGGGACATATTAGTGAAAATATTGTTGCATGGAATATCTTAGATTCTCCTGCCTATGTTGTCCTCTAGGACTTTTATGGTGTCATGACTTATATTTAAGTCTTTTATCCACCTGGAATTTATTTTTGTGTATGAGGTAAGTTGGTGATCAAGTTTCAATTTTTTTTGCCTGTAGCTGTCTAGGTCTCCCAATGTCATTTATTGAAGAGGCTAATTTTACTCCATTTTATGCTTTTCCTCCCTTTGTCAAATATTAATTGACCATAGAATTTTGGGTTTATTTCTTTGCTTCCTGTTCTGTTCCATTGGTCTACGTGTCTGTTTTTATGCCAGTACCATGCTCTTTTGATTACAGTGGCCTTGTAATACAGTTTGATATCTGGTATTGTGATCCCTCCTACTTTGTTCTTCTTTCTCAAAATTGCTACAGCTATTTGGGGTTGTTTATGGTTCCATGTAAATTTTTGAAGTGTTCTATGTTTGTGAAATATGTTACTGGTACTTTAATAGTGATTGCATTGAATCTATAAATTGCTTTGAGTAATATGGAATTTTTCATGATGTTAATTCTTCAAATCCATGTACATGGTATATGCTTCCATTTGTTTGTGTCTTCCTTAATTTCTTTAATGTTATGTAGTTTTCTGAGTACACATCTTTTACCTCCTTGGTTAGGTTTATTCCTAGGTACTTTATTTTTCTTGTTGCTATATCAAATGTGATTTTTTCCCCTGATTTCTGTTTCTGATATTTCAATGTTGGTGTACAAAAATGCCTTTGATTTCTCAATGTTGTCTTTGTATCTCGCTGTTTTTTCCAAAATCATTTATTGGGCTGAACAGTTTTTTTGGTGTAGTCTATAGGATTTTCTATGTACACTATCATGCCATCTGCAAATGATGACAGTTTTGTTTCCTCCTTTCCAATTTGGATATCTTTTATTTCTTTTTCTTGTTTGATTTCTGTGGCTAGGACTTACAATACTATGTTGAATAGGAGTGGTGAAAATGGACAACCTTGTCTTGTTCCTGATCTTAGTGGGAAAGTTTTTAGTTTTTGCCCATTGAGTATGATGTTGGCTTTAGGTCTCTTGTATATGGCCTTTATTATGTTGAGGAATGCTCCCTGTACTCCCACTTTGCTGTGTGTTTTGATGATAAATGGGTGTTGTACCTTATGAAATGCTTTTTCTGCATCTACTGTTATGATCATGTGATTTTTGTCTTTGTTTTTTTTTTGTGTGATTTATTATGTTTACTGATTTGCGAATATTGAACCATCCTTGGATCCCTGGGATGAATCCTACTTGGCTTTGGTATATGATCTTTTTAATGTATTGTTGGCTGCAGTTTGCCAATATTTTGTTGAGGATTTTAGTGTCTATGTTCATCAGCAATATTAGCCTGAAGTTTTCTTTCTTTGTTGTGTCTTTTTCTGGTTTTGGGATTAGGATGATGCTGTCTTCATAAAATGAGTTTGGAAGTCTTCCATCTTCTTGGTGTTTTTGGAATAGTCTGTGAAGGATAGGGTTTAGCTCTTCCTTAAATGCTTTGTAGAATTCTCCCAGGAAACTGTCTAGTCCAGGGGTTTAGTGTGTTGGTAGTTTTTTTATTGCTGCTTCAATTTTGTCAGTTGTAATTGTTCTGTTCAGGCTTTCTGCTTCTTCTACATTCAGCTATGGAAGATTATATTTTTCTACAAATTTGTTTATTTCACCTAGATTTTTAAATTTCTTGGCTTATCGTTCTTCATAGTAATTTCTTACAATCCTTTGTATTTCTGTGGTATCAGTTGTAATCTCTCCTCTTTCATTTCTCATTGTGTTTATTTGGGTCCTCTCTCCATTTTTCTTGATAAGTATGCTTAAAGGATTATCAATTTTGTTCATCTTTTTAATGAACCACCTCCTGGATTCATTGTTCCTTAAAATTTTGGTTTTAGTCTCTATGTCATTTAATTCTGCTCTGACCTTGGTTATTTCCTTCCTTCTACTTGCTCTGGACTGTCTTTGTTGTTGTTCCTCGAGTTGTTGTAGATATAGGGTTAGGTTGTTCATTTGAAATGTTTCTATCTTTTTTAGGTAGGCCTGTATCTCTGTGAACTTCCCTCTCAGGAGTGCCTTTGCTGTGTCCTATAAGTTTGGGATTGTTGTGAGTTCATTTTCATTTGTTTCTAGAAACTTTTTGAGTTCTTCTTTAATCTCATTCTTGATCCATTCATTGTTTAATAGCATGCTATTCAGTCTCCATGTGATTGTGTGTTTTTGTTTTTTTTTCCTTGAGGTTGGTTTCTAGTTTTAGTCCCTTGTGATCAGAGAAAATGCTTGATATGATTTCAGTTTTCTTGAATTTGTTGGTACTTGTTTTGCGTCCTATCATGTGACCTATCTTTGGAAATGTTCCATATGCATTTGAAAATAATGTGTATTTTGCTTCTTTGGGATGAAAGGCTCTATATGTATCAGTTAAGTCCATTTGATCTAGGACATTGTTCAGTGCCACAATATCTTTGTTGATATTTTGTTTGGAAGATCTATCCATTTTTAACAGTCGGTGTTAAAATCCTCTCTATAATAGTGTTGCTTTCTATCTCTTTCTTGAAGTCAAAGATTTTCCTTATATATTTGGGTGCTTCTATGTTGGGTACATATATGTTTATAATGTTTATGTCTTCTTGATGGATTCTTCCCTTGAGTATTATGAAGTGATCTTCTGGGTCTTTTTATGGCCCTTGCTTTAAAGTCTATTTTGTCTGATATGAGTATTGCTACCCTGGTTTTCTTTCCTGTCCATTTGCTTGGAACAGTTTTCCCAATGCTTCACTTTTAGTCTGTGTAGGTCATTTGTTCTGAGGTGGGTCTCTTGTAGGCAGCATATGTGTGGGTCATGTTTTATTGTCCATTCAGCTACTTTCTAGCTTTTGATTAGAGCCTTTAATCCATTAAAATTTTGGGTTTATTATTGTTCATTTTTACCCCTGTGTACTTGTGTTACTCTATCTTTCATTTCTTCCCTTTTTCTTTTTGAAGTAGTCCCTTTCATAAATCTTGTAGGGATGGTTTGGTGATGATGTATTCTTTCAGCCTTCTTTTGTCTGGGAAAATTCTTATTTTGCCTTCCATTTTAATGGAGAGCCTCCCCGGGTAGAATAATCTTGTTTACAGGCCTTTGTTTTTCATTAGTTGTTATATCTCTTGCCATTCTCTCCTGAATTGGATTGTTTCTGTTGAGAAATCAGCTGCTAGCCTTATTGGAGCCCCTTTGTATGTTACATCTTGTTTCTCCCTTCTGCTTTTAACATTTTCTCTTCATCCTTAATACTCAGCATTTTGATTATCGTATATTTTGGAGTTGGCTTCTTTGGGTTCATCTTGATTGGGACTCTCTGTCTCTCCTGAGCTTGCATGTTCTTTTCCCTTTCCAGGTTTGGAAAGTGTTCTGTCATTATTTTTTTAAACAGCATTTCTATCCCTTGTCCCTTTTCTTCTCCTGGTATTTCTAGGATTTGAATGTTGTTGTGTTTCATGTTATCTTGGAGTTCCCTTAAGCTGTCTTCATAATTTTTGAGTCTTTTTTTTTTTGGTGCAGTTGCTCTGCCTAGGTGTTTTTTTTCCACCTGTCTTCCAGCTCACTAATTCAGTGCTCTGCTTCATCCAGCCTGCTTATAGTTCTTCCTAGTCTGTTTTTTATTTCTGAAATTTTGTTGTTCATTTCTTCCTGGTTTTTGTTTATAGTTTCTACTTCCTTTTTCATACTGTTGTACTTGTCAGTCAGTTCCTTGTAGTTGTCTGCAAATTCCTTGAGCTTCTTTATAACCATTATTTTGAATTCTATATCTGATAGCTCACTTATCTCCATTTCATTTAGCTCTTTTAGTGGGGAGTCTTCCATTCCTTTTGATGGCATGTTCTTTTTTTGTCTCCCAACTTTAGGTGACTCCTTTTGTTTGTTTCTGTGCATCCTGATGTTTTGCTTTTCTAGCTGTCTTTGTAGGGTGAACTTCGATGGTAGGAATTGTGTGGGATTCAGTGATGTGATTTCTTTGATCTTTTTGTCTGTATGCTTTAGGTTTGCCCTTTCTTCAGTTTGTGTGGGTTCTCTTGTTGTACTTGGGTTTTTACCTTTTATTGGTTCTTTTGTTGGTGGTTTCTGTCCTCTAGCGGGTATACTGATGTTTGCAGCTCCCACCTATTCTTGTATGTGATCAGTGGCAGGAGTAGGCAAAATGGATTAAGACAGTGGGGGAGTTATCTATGGGATTTAAAATATCAAGGAGTAGAGAAGAGGTAGGAGATTCTTTGGATAAGTACAGCATTAACTGTAATATTTTACCAAACTAGGCAGTTTTTATAAAAGGTGAAAGGGAGTAAGACTCTTGTTAAAGGGGAGGAGGATTGTGAGCTGAATCCAGAAAACAGAGTGCTTGTGCCAGGTAGATGATGTGATACAGTGAAAGTTAATGATAGAAAGTAAGAGTAGTGTGTGAGAATAGAGTTAACCACAGTAACAAAGGTCAAGAATTAAGTAAAATGGGCTAAGATCAGGGAGGGGTGCTGTGTAGTATTTAAAATTGTATCGAACAACAATTATTTGCAATAGTACTGGAGAAACAATAATACAACAAGAAATATATTAAGTGGATAACGAGAATAGAAAGTACCCAATCAAGAGTAGTGTGCTGTTGTAACACAAGTGAAGTGAAAGAAGGAAAGTTAAAATCTAATACAAAAGAGAGAATAAGGAAAGCTAGTCAAAGAATGCAATTAAACAGAGAAAAGAAATGAAGAAAATGAAACAGAAAAAAGAGAAATAAAAATACTAATAAAATAAAAGAAGTAAAAATAATGAAAAAATAATAATACAAATAAACAATAAAATGCCAATTCTATGCGATAGCAAAGTCCAATTCGTCTCATTTCTTCAGCTTTCTAGGTTAGCCTTGTGCTCCCCCTTTGGATCTGTCTCTGGACCTTTCACAACTCTAGGTCTTATTGTCTTATTTGGGGGAAGAAAAGTAAAAGAGAGAGGAATGTGGAAAAAAAAAAGCCTCCTGCTGATTTTAAACTTGTTGAATGAGTTCTGATGGTCTTCCTGGATGCCTCAGGAAGAGGTGGGCTGGGCTTTGCTTTTCTCCCTTCCTATGGTTTTTTGAGGATGGGGGACCAGGCCTGGGCCACAATATTCACAGTTGCCCAGCCTCCAGCCTAGGTCCTCCATGAGTTGCTGGGTCCCCAATGTCCATCAGCACCAGGCCTGTGCCTTTAATTCACCAGTTGTGTGGAGGGCCATGTGGTGCACCTCCTCCTTGCTCTTTGCAAGCCCACCATGGCCTGGGAGACCGCTACCAGGCAAGCAGTACCAGTCAGTCTCTGGGTGAGCAGCATGAGTCAAGCTTGTGCACATTGCCCAAATCAGCCTCTGGGCGAGTGGTGCCTCAAGCAGCCAGAATCAGCTGCAGGTCAGTGATGCCAGTCAGCCTCCAGGTGAGTGGCTCAACTCAGCTGCCAGGCTAGTGGCCTGAGCCAAATGCAGGCAGGCAGCTCAAATCACCAGCTGGCTGAGCCAGCTGCTGCAGGAGAGTTCCTTACAGAGCAGCTGCAAGCATTTTTTTTTTTTTTTTAATAAAAAGCTCTTGTTTAAACCCACCTTTCTTAATAAGCGCTCAGGTTTTCATACAGCCCAACTTTCTAACCAGACTGGAGACTATCCGGGTCAGGGTCCAATGTGGCTCAACTCTTCTCCCTTTTCCAGGTGTCACCTGGCTCCCCAATGTCTCTGGTAATGACCTAACCAGTATCCACAGTCTCAGTGGGTATATACCACATCTGTGTCTCCCACTTTGTCTCTATTTCCCTCAGAGATTTCAAGCATCCAGGTTCCTCCTGGTGCCAAGCTGCCTTCCCTGCTTTGGTAGGGGAGGAAGCTCGTCATCTAACTGTCCTCCTTGTATTCTGTGGCAGGCACCAGGCAGGGGGCTGCAGCACCCTAGGTCCCTGTGCAGATCCCAGGGACCTTACCATCCCAATACAATCTCCTCACCATCTGTTTTTCAACATCCTCTAAAATTTTTGGCCTCCAAACTTCATATAAGCTGAGATTCCATTGGCTGTTCACTCTGGTTCTCGGAAGATTGGCTAGGTGTTCCAGCTGGGCACAGGGAGAACTGGGCTCCACTCCCACCTACCTCTCTGCCATCTTCCGTCTTCTGGATTATTCATTTTAGTTAATGTGTTCTCTGCTGACTTGTACCTTTTTAGGTTTTCTGGTTTCATTTTTATATTTTCTATCTCTTTGTCAAAGTTTTAAGTTTATCTACTCTTCAATATTTGTTGAGAATTATTTTAACTAGTGTTTTGAACTCTGCATGTAGAAGATTGCTTGTCTCCATTTATTTTATTTTAGTTTTATTTTTCTGAAGTTTTGTTTTGTTCTTTCATTTGGGACACATTTCTTTGTCTCTTTATTTTGGCAGCCTCTGTGTGTGTGTTTATTTCTATGTATTAGGTAGAGCTATTACTTCTCCCATGATTGGTAGAGTGACCTAATGTAGTAGATTTTCTGTAGGGTCTAGTAACACAGCCTTCCTGGTCACCTGAGCTGGGTACTTCAGGCCCAGTGTTCCCCACCATTCACTGGCCTGGTTTGGGCTATTTATACCCTCCTGTTGTAATTGGGCATGACTGTCATTGGCATGTCCATGGGAGGGATTTACTGCTAGACTGATCAGCTACAGGGTTGGATATGACCACTGAGGAGGATCAGCTGTGCAGGGCCCTCTACACAGAGCAGAACTTACTTCAGCAGGGCTCTTGTGCCCACTGAGTCTGCCCCTTGAATATGTTGCTTATGGGGTATTTGGGTGGTACTTTGACATGATTTGAAACTGTCTACTGGGTACTCTGGCTCTGAGGCCTCCCAGGAGGTGCAGGCTAAGGTCAACCACTGCCTATATTCTGTCCAGAGACACCCAGCTTGAACTACAAAGTTATCTGCAGATGGCTGCTATTTGTGCTCAGCTTGGAGATGCCCAGACAGGGCGAAGCTGCAAACCAAGGCTGGCTGCTGCTAGTGCCAGGCCTAGGGCCACTTAGCAAGAGGTATGGGCCATGCTGAGGCCAGATGTTGCTTGTTTGAGAGATTTTAGGAAAATCTGAAACATGAACCAGACAGGCCATTCATATGGAAAAGCACTTGGCTGAGCTTATAATTTGGGTGGGGCAGTGCCTCAGGGAATCAACAGGAGAGCGCTAACAGTGTTATCCAGGTTGATGGAGTTTCAGATATGGTGCCTGCCTGCAGGGAGAGGGCTCAGAAAAGGAACAATGGCTTGTGCCTGTACTTCTGTCTGGGAGAAAGCTACCACTACAGCTCTTGTCCTGATACCAGACACTGTAGTTCCTCCTGTATGTCCCTGGTGCCTTTCTAGCTGCTTCCCAACTGCTGGAGTTTATAGCAGGTTAGACCAGGTGAGTCTGTGCATGGGCCCTTTAAGAGGAAATCTGGAACTCAAGAAGCTTTCTTTCTCATTTAGCCACAATCTCTGCTGGGTTTTTACAGCCAGAAGTTATACGGACTCCTCTTCCTGGCTCTGAAACTCTGGGCAGGGGGGCCTGATGTGGGGCTGGGAACCCTCCCTGTTGAAGGGGACCTCTACATCTAAGATATCCCTCTCAGTTTTTACCCAACACAAGTGGGTGTGGGACCAGCCTGTTCCATGTCTCTGCCCCACCTACAGTTTCCGTATAAAGTGGCATCTTCTTTATATCCTTAGTTGTAGAACTTTTTAAACTGTCATACTAGGGATTTTATTTTAGTTTTTAAAAATATATTTGATCGATTATGCTATTACAGTTGTCCCATTTTTCCTCCCTTTATTTCCCTCTGCTCTGCACCCCCCTTCCACCCACATTCCCCCACCTTAGTTCATGTGTATGGGTCATACATATAAGTTCTTTGGCTCCTCCATTTCCTATACTATTCTTGACCTCCCCCTGTCTATTTTGTACCTACCATTTATGATACTTATTCCCTGTACATTTCCCCCCAATTTCTGCTTTCCTTCTCTTTACTGTTCATTCCCTGTACATCTTCCTTTATTTTACTTTTCATAGCTTTCACTTTTTCTTCTATTTTGTGGCCATACTCAACCAATTCTGTGATTATCCTGATTACCAGTATTCTGAGCTCTACATCTGATAGGTCGGCTATCTCTTCATCACTTAGTACTATTTTTGGAGCTTTGATTTATCCTTTCATTTGGGCCATATTTCTTTGTCTCAGTGCAGCTGTTACATAGCAAGGGGCGGACCCTTGGCTACTGGCCAGGATGGGACAACCCACATCACTGCATTGTGGCACTGTAAGTGGGGGAGAGGTTTAAGAGGGAACAATGCCACTTGCTCAGCTCTTGGCTGGGTTTCTGTCACTTTCGCCACTACCCACAGCTAATTGGGCCCTTCTGGTGCCGATTCCTGGGTGGGTGGGTTTGTATATGTTCTAGGACCCTGTAGGTCTCTCCAAGAAACTTTCCTGTGAGGCTGGGTTTCTCCCAATGCTGCAACCCCCACGGGTTTTTACCTCCAGAGGTTTTGAGGCTTTATTTCCTCATGCTGGAACCTTGGGTTGGGTGGTCTGACTTGCTCTCCAGTTGTTCCTCCTGGTTTATACACATGCAAATGTGGGACTTCCTGGTCCACCAGCCACTGCCTTGCCAACCCAGTGCTCCACCTGCTCCCTTGCTGTGAGTCCTCTCCACCTTGGCTGCCCATCTCCGCCCCTCCTACCAGTCTGGATGAATGTTTCTTCTTTAACTCCTTGGTTGTTGGACTTCCATACAATCTGATTTTCTGGCAGTGCTGGTTATTTTTTGTTTTTAAATTTGTTGCCTGTTTAAATTTGTTGTTGATTGTGCAAGGTGGCAAAGTGTTTCTACCTACATCTCCATCTTGGCTGGAAGTCTAGTTGTAGGACTTTGTTTAGCTCTGTTTCCTGTGGCTCCAAATGATGATTGTTCTGTAGTTTAGTTACAATTTTGATGTGGTTGAGGGAGGATGCAATAATGCATTTACCTATGCCACCATCTTGACCAAAAATCCCTCCTGGGGTTTTTGTTGTTTTTTCTTTCTTTGTTATTATCTTCTTTGTATTATGTTTTAGTTCACTGTTTAATCTCCTTTCTTCATTTATTAGATATGTGCCTTCAATTTTTAAATATATTTTTAGTGCCTGTTCTAGTGTTTAGTGTATGAATCATTAATTTATCAAGTAATATTATACCAATTCATGAATAATGTAAGAACCTTACAACTGTATACTTGCAATTTCCAGTATCCCATACTTTATTACTATTATTATTTTTACTTCTATTTACATTTTATACTCACTGTTTATTGTTAGTAATTTTGCTTTACACACTCAAATACCTTTTAAAAGTGAAAAAAATTAAAAGGAATTATATATTTACAATTTAATTTTTATTGATGTTAAATTCACAGTTCCATGTGATCTTATTTTCAAGCAGCCAAAAAAAAAAAACGTCATTTAACATTTTTTTCTGGGCATTTGTTTGTCTATAAATGTATTTTATTTTTCCTTTTTTTTGAGGTATCTTATTTTTGCTGCATATAGAATTCTACTTTGATCATTAATTTTATTTTTATTACTTTTTACTTTTCAATTTCAGTTTATATTTAAAATTAATTTCTGTCACTCAAGTGTACAGAATAGCGGTTAGACAAGCATATCTTTTACAAAGCGTTCTTTGTGTTATTTCAAGTATCTGCCTTGCACTGTACACAGTTATTATCCTGCTATTGACTATATTTCATATGCTAGCCTCTACTTCCTCATGAGTGCTTTGTAACCACCAATTTGTACTTCTTAACCCCTTCATCTTTTTCATCTAGTTCCCTAAACTCCCTCTCTTCTGGCAACCATCAGTCTTCTCTCTGTATCTGAGTCAGTTTCTATTTTGTTCGTTTACTTTGTTCTTTGGATTTCACATTTAAGTGAAATCATATTATATTTGTTTTTCTCTAACATTTTATTTAGCATAATATCCTCTAGGTCCATTCATGTTGTCACACATGGTAAGATTTCATTTCTTTTTATGGATGAGTAATTCCATTGAATATAAATACATTATCATCTTTATCTCTCATCTATTGATGGGCACTTGGGTTGCTTTCATATCTGGGCTCTTGTACATAATGCTGTAGGGAACATAGAGGCACATACATCTTTTTGAATTAGGGCTTTTGATTTCTTCAGCTAAATACCCAGAAGTGGGATTGTTGGGTCATATTGTAGTACTATGGCTTTAATTTTTTGAGGACTCTTTGTACCATCTTCCATAGTGACTGCACCAATTAGCAATCTACCAAGAGTGCATGAGGGTTCCCCTTTCTCCACATCCTTCATATCACCTGTTGTTTGTTAATTTATTGATGATAGCCATTCTGATAGATGTGAGGTGATATCTTATTGTGGTTTTAATTTGCATTGTTCTAATGATTAGTGACATTGAGCATCTTTCCATAGGTCCATTGGCCATCTGTGTGTCCTCTTTGGAGAAATGTCTATTCAGGTCCTCTGCTCATTTTCTAATTGGATTATTTTTGGTCTTAAGTTGTATGAGTTGTTTATAAATTTTGGATATTAACCCTTTATTGGATCTATCATTGTTGAATATGTTCTTTCATTCAGTAGGTTGCTTTTTTATTTTGTTGATGGTTGCCTTTGCCATGCAAAGACATTTCAGTTTGATATAGTCCCATTTGTTTATTTTTTCTTTTGTTTTCTTTGCCCAAGGAGATATGTCAGAAAAAAATTATGAAGAGCAGTATTGGAAAGGTTACTCTCTGTGTTTTCTTCTGAAAGTTTTATGGTTTCATGTCTTACATTTAAGTCTTTAATCCACTCTGAGTTTACTTTTGTATGTGACATAAAAATGTAGTCAGGTTTCATATTTTTTTTGCATGTACCTGTCCAATTATTTCAATACCTTTTATTGAATAGACTGAGTTTACTCCATTGTATATACTTTCCTCTTTTGTTATAGATTACTTGGCTATATAGATGTGGGTTTTTTTTCTGTACTTTCTGTTGTGTTTCATTGACCTATGTGTCTGTTTTTATGCTGGTACCATGCTGTTTTGATTACTGTAGCCTTGTATAGTTTGTTATGAAGTAACATAATACCTTCTACACTGTTTTCTTTTTTCTCAAGATTGTTGTACCTATTTGGGTTCTTTTGTGCTTCCATATAAATTTTAGGATTAGTTTTCTAGTTCTGTGAAAAATGCCATTGGTATTTTGATAGGGGTTGCATTAAACCTACTGATTGCTTTGGATAGTATGAACATTTTAACTATGTTAATTATTTTAAACTATGAGTATGGTATATGCTTTTATTTATTTGTATCTTCTTCAATTTCTTTCTTCACTATTAATTTTAATTTTTCAAAGACAGGTCTTTTACATCCCTGGTTAAATTTACTTATAGGTATTTTATTTTCTGATGCAATTGTAAATGGCATTTAAAATATTTTTTTTTTGTTCAGCTCTATAGAAATGGAGATCACATGGAGAGTTATCAGTGGGGAGAGGATTAGGGGAGGGTTGAGGAAAAGGTACAGGGAATAAGAAGTATAGATGGTAGGTACAAAATAGACAGAGGGAAGTTAAGAGTAGTATGGAAAGTAGAGAAGCCAAAGAACTCATATGTATGACCCATGGACGTGAAGTAAGGTGAGGGAATGCTGGTGGGAGGGGGTTACAGGGCTGAGGGGAGTAAAGGGGAGAAAAAATTGAGACAACTGTATAGTATAATCAATAATATATATTAAAAATTTTTGTGATAGCTATTGGTGTATAAAAATGCAACCAATTTCTGAATATTAATTTTGTATCCTGATACTTTACTGAATTTGATTAATTTTTTTACTAATAATTTTTATTATATTTTGGATTATATTGTAATTGGTAAGAAGCCTGCAATAATTTTTATGGTTTTATTTTTACTCTAAATTTTTTTTTTGGCAGATTTTTAAAAGATAATCTCTTCTTTTTAGCAATTTGATTATAATGTGCTTTAGAGGTGTGTGTATGTGTGCACCTGCCTAGTTATTCTAGTGAGTCTCTATGGCTCTCTTTATCTGTCATTTTTCTCTCATGAGTCACAGCCCTATAATGCCTCTTGTTTAATATCTTAAAATAGTTGTTTTGAATATTAAGTCCCACTTTTTTAGTTGTTTATGTTGGAAGTGCTTGTGTGATATCAATCACTTTGTTATAATAAAGATTAAGAGTTCTTTTTAAAGTTTAAAATGTTCCCTTTTAAACTTTGGGTCTCAGTCTATCTGAAAGTGATTTTAGTGTATAACATGAATTGGATATAATTTCATATTTAAAAAATTATGAGTAACCATTTACCGCAGTGCATTTATTGAATAGGCCTTTCCCTAATGATTTATACATACACAAATATACAAACTACTGGATTCTCTATTCTTCCAAGTTCCTGGGAAAACATTGTTTTTTTCGATTAGCACTTTTGCCTGTACTGATCAATTTAGAGAACTGATCATAATCATATCATATTATCTAACATATGTCTTTCCTTTGTCATTGGTTAACTTTTTTAAGGTCTTTAATGACTTTTAGTAATTTTTATATGTTTCTCCACATGGATCTTGCATATATTTCATTAGATTTATGTAATATTGTAAATTCTGTCTTTTAAAAATATTGTTTTCTAATTGCTTAGGGCATAAACATACATTTGACTTTAGATGAAATAAATTTTATATTCACTCATCTTGCTAAATTCATATCTTACAATTAATAATTTTCTTCAATGTTATTTTATTTCTTTAATATATATATTAACATGTAATCTACAAATACTAACTCATTTTCTTCTTTCTATTCCTTATGTCTTTTTTCTCTTATTGTATATTCTAGAACTTCTAGTATAATATCAAATAAATTTGATAATAGTGAGCATCTTCCATCTTTCTAATTTTAAAATAATTGTTTCATTATTCTTCCATTTCAGATTATGTTTAATAAATGTACTTTGCAATACCTTTATCAGATTAAAGAACTTTCCTTCTATTCTTAGTATATCATGATTTTTTCATCATTAATAGATATGAACATTATAGAAACTCTTCTGCCTTTGTGAACTATGACATGGGCTTTTTCTATTAATTTGCTTAATCTAACTTGTATGCCATTATACTTACTTTTTTAGAATTTTGTTTTAGATATTTTTGTTTAGATATTTGCATCTTTATTTATGAATGAACAGTTCTGTAAAATTCCCTTCTGGTACTGATTTTGTTTCTTTGGGGATCAAAATTGTAGTGGATTCATAAGATGATTGAGAGTCTGCCTTTTCTTGGTATAATTTCTAAAAGGACAGAGACTTTATAAATTTACTAGAAATTGCTGGTTAAGGTGTCAAGAACTGCTCTGTGGAAAAAATTTTAAGTACTGCTTTAAAATTACTTCAAAAGCTATAGGAATTTTCATGTTTTATTTCTTTTTGAGTCATTTATATACTAGCTTCAGCAAATATATTTTTCACTTTTAAATTTTATTAGCATAAATGAATTAACAATATTTTCTAATATTTTATCTCTGCTATATTAGCAATTGTTACTTTTTTATTGATAGAATTTATTTGTACCTTCTCTCTCTCTGCCTTTCTTTTTCTTGAAAAATTAATAGTCACTTGTGAGTGACTTATTAATAGAAACTTATTTTGGTATTCTTTTTAAAAAATTAACTTTATCTTTGATTCTTTCTATTTTAACAAAGCAAATAGTCCAACTTTATAACCAGATTCTGCCAGAAGTGGTTACTAGCTGTGTTGTCTTGTATAAATTACATAAGTTCTTTGATATTCTATTTTCACCTCTGTAATGGAAGTAATCATTATACCTACATCACATAGTTGTTATGAAGATTAGATGAATTGGTAATTGTAAAACACTTAGAATAGCGCTGGGCAAATAGACAGTGATATATAACAATTTTTTGTAAATAAATATTTTATTTCTGTTATCTGTATTATCTCCTCTCTTAAATATCTTGGGGATTACTCTTTTGTTTCTGAATTTTTAGGTCTTGCTTCTCTTCTAAATATAGATTGGAAACTATTTCTTCAAATTACCACTTTTGCTATATGGTTGCTGTGTTTTATTGTTATTATTATTATTTGATTAGTATTATTAAATCTCTGATCTCTGGGTTATTTAGAAGTACTTAATTTTTCATATATAAGGCTAGGTTACTTATGTTATTTTCATTAACTTGTAACCTTTGATTAAGAAGGAAGCTTGTTCATGTTTAGTATGTAATCAGGTTTTGGAAACGTGCCATGTATGTTTGAGAAGAATGTGTATTTTTACATTATCCAGTGCATAATTGTAAGTTCATTAAATTGTGTTATTCACATCTTCTTATTATATCTTGGGTGATTATTTGGTCTGCTTGACCAGTGATTGAGAAAGTTGCTTAGAAACTGGTTATTATGTTGCCGTATTTTTACATTTCTTTTTGCAATTCTATATGTTTGCATTATACATTTTGAGGCTAATTTATTAGGTGCAAGCTTGTTTAGACATATTTTTGATTAATTAAACTCTTTAACATTTCTAGTAACTTTCTGTGTATTCTTTATACTTTTGCCTTAATTTCTATGTTGATATTTAATTTCTATTTTTGATATTGATTTAGGTTTTCTTTTTATTAGGATTGCTTGGCATTCCTTTTCTCATTTGTTTACTTTAACCTCTTTGTGTCTTTAAAACACAGTTTATAAACAACACCCAGCAGATTTTCCCCCACTCATTGCTTTTAAATTGGAAATAGTTATTATGATTAAGACATTTGAATTTTCTATCATTTGAAAGGTTGATTTAAATTATCCAACTTATTTTGCATTTTTAAAACTTTTTTTTTACTTTTCCAAATGATAAGAAGTGTAGCTGCTTTACACCATTAATTTCTCTGTCACCCACAGCATCTTGCTGTTTCCTAGAATTTGCATTTTGGTTTGTCATGGGATTATTTGCCTTTTCTTTTTGGGGGTGTTCTTAGCTTTTTGAAAGACAACAGGAAACTTTATAGGTATATATTCATCCCTATTTTATGAATTTCCTGCAACATCTGCTAGGTTTGTTTCTTTTCTTATTTTAATGTTTTCTCACAAAATCTTTTTTGAATGGACCTTTGTGTGACAAACCTAATAAAGCTTTGTATGCCTGAGGATTTTTTTTATTTCATTTGAAAGGCAATTTAGTGGGATGTAAAATTCCAGGTTTAATGTTCCTTTGTCTCAAATGCCTTAAAAATACTACTCCATTGTCATGTGAAACCAGTGCTGCTTTTGAGAAGTCTGCTGTCAAATGGTGCTGATCGATTATTTGCTCTTCAGACAATGGTTTGAATTTTTCCTTTGTTCTGGATTTTCTTTAATTCCATATAAATACTTTCTTATTTCCCTGTATTTCATCCTGTGGCACTTTCAACCTAAGGCTGTTAATCTTTCTTTAAGTCTTAAAAATTTAACTGTAGAATTCCCTCATTTACTTTCTCTTTACCATGTCTCAGTACCTCACCCATAGTGGGCTTTTTGTCTGTCTTCGTTAGCCTCCCTCCTCTGATTTTCTGTGGTATCCTACATGGTCCATGGATTCTTCTACTACTTCCATAAGCCTTGAATTACTGTGGTCCAAATGAAAACAGCATTGCTTCTTGATAGTCTACCTACTTTTGAGAGGAAAGTGGCAGATTGGTATTTAACTATTAGACATCCAAAAACTCATGTTCAGATGTATAAATTGTGTGCTTAAATCATTTCAATGTTTAGTGTTGTTGCTTTTTCTCCATGATTTGCCCATCTTGATTTCTGAGCTCTGCTATCTCTTTTAGGTTGCTAGGTTATATAGTCATGTTATTTTTTAATATGCTGGATTATATATTCATATAATTTTTTCAAGTATATCACTTTTTACTAATTTCTGATCCTTTCAAATCTTGTAGCATCTTCCTTAACCTATAATGTACTTCTTGTGTCATTGTATGAACTGGAGGAGACATTTACTCCTTGTTCTCTTCTTAGTGTATAAAAAAGTGAAAGTCTGAAATCAAACTGACTTTAGTCAACATCATTTTTTATCTGTACAAATTTGTGGTAGTATGTATTTTTTGGTCAATTAAAATTTTTTAAGCAGCAGCAATGTTTATTCAAGACACAAAAGACACAACAATGAGGGAATCTGATCATGTTCTCTTCTCCCTGGAGGGGGTAGATGTCAGGAAAACCATCCCCTTTGCTTGGTCCCTTATTTTACCAGAATATGTCAAGATTTATTTTCAATAATTTTCCTTTGAGCATTTTAAGTCCCTTTGACTTACAATCGTTTTTTCTGTCTGTTTTGGTTCTGCTAAAGTTTTTGTGCACTTGCAGGTGTGTGCACATGTTTCCTAAGCATCTGCATTTCTGGTGTTGCTCCATTTCTCTATCCTCTCCATACTTTTCACCTTGGCCCTTGTCGTTGCTGTCTCAGTCATTCCCCTCACCTTGCCAGGAAGAGGAGGCGTCTCCTCACCAATTCAGCATTCTTTTCTTTGATTCCAATGTAGACTTGAATGTGGGAATTAGAAGTTTTGTTTTATTTGCAACCCTCCATTCCTTAACTAATGAACTCCACTTTTAAGGTCAGCTTATTTTTCTTACTCTTCCTGTGACTTTCCATCTTAGCCCACTTTTTCTTTAGTTCTTTGTAACAGTTTCATAAAGAAATGTCCTAAGAATGACTTTACAAATGTGGTTGACTACATTGTCTATTGCACTGTCTATAGTCTCTAATCAATTATTTGGTAAGCAACCACCATCCTGGCTGTAAGAGGGCAAGATTTTTTGTGCATGAGCAACAAGTGTTCATTTCCCAAGGTTGAAAGTAGCCTTGCCTGTTCCCTTTCTTCTTCACATCTTGCCTGATAGTGCTCTGGGAATTGTTTTCCCTGAATGGATTCAGAGCATTTTCTGAAAATATGATTCAGGGAACAGTAGTTCTTCCAAATGGGTATAATGTTAAGTGAAAAATAAAATTCTGTGAATTCAAATGCTTTTAAGAAATGGTGAGTGAAACAAAACTGTAAAGAATTCTTTACTGAATGGTTTTTCAGAGCCTTTGATGGCTCTGTGGCTGCTTGAGATGGAAGCTCTTTGGAGTGCACCTTGTGAGACTGGTGTTCTGCAGAACACGTGTGGGGACATTACCATTGCATGCCTAGGTTGATGCAGATATTTGTCCAGTTGCCCAGGAGCAGGTAGCACATACTATGGGAGTTGATGGAAAGCACCCAAGTTGGCATAGACCCTGGGCTCCAGAGCAGGCAAAGAGGGCAGGGGGAAGTTAGAATATCTGCCTTGGTGTTTCAGAAGGCAAGGCTGTCCTCTCTTCTGCTGAAAAACATAGGTAGTCCTAACTATATTTCTCAATTCATATCCATAAACCTTATATTCAATGGAAATTCCCCCAATATTTACAATAAAATGACTACCAGTATTGTCTTCCTCTTTTCTTTTTGATCTTTTCTTTTATCATTTTTTATCTTCATAAATATTTTAGTAAGAATTTTGGAGAGAATGTGCTATCTTCCATTTTAAACTGGAGACATAAATACTGCAAGAGTTTGGCGAATCATCATATTGAGTTTGCTATCTCTTTGGGGGCAGGAAAAGCAATCATTTGGAAATATGCCAGCTTTATACTTCTCTATCAGTGTGTGACCTCAAGAACAGGGCTATGTTGCCTCACGATTGCAGCAGGAAAGTGCAAGGTTATATCTCTGGCTCAGCAGCCTTTGTAGTATATGGATCTATTGGCACCCAGCAGTAATATTGGCTGCACATCGGGCACTTGTTTAGAAGTAAAACTTTGAACTTGCTACTACTTAATCCCCATCAAAGGTAGAATGAAGGAAACAATACTTCTAGTGGATTACCTGAAAGCTATTCAATCTGTCAATCATTTGGACACTAAAGTTTATAATCTGGTGAAACTGGATATCAAGCGAGCTTCCTCTGCTGAGAATTGTTTCTCTATGGAGACCCATTTTTGGTGTGATGTCATTGGCTGTCACTGAGGGACATGGTTAGAAAAACTCATTATTGACTTTGTTGTGAGCATGATCTTGGAAACATTTGATGCCTGACACATTTTCTCTATAAGCACTGAAGCACTGACATTCAGTCTCAGGGATAGAAATAGCTATGTTTGCTTTGTTCTATAGTATTTCAAATTATGTAAATGATTAGGTTACTGATCATATTAAGTAGTTAAAATGATGGGTGACGGAGTTGATATCTAAATTATTATAGCAGGCTGATAGAGGCTAAGTAAGTAACCTCAGCAGGGGATAATCAGCAGCCTTCATTTGGATGAAAACAATCAATCGAAACACCTGTCCTGACAAAGAGTTTAATTAGGCATTTCCAAAAATGTGTTTTGAGCAACAGTACTAGAAGGAAATATTTCCCAAAGAAAGGGGGCCCTGGGGAAAAGTAAGTGTGGGAATCATTAAATGTTAAATTTTTCTTATGATGAGTCACAACACATATTAGCATATTAAAGTTTGTAATAAAGAAATCTGTTTAATTTATTTTTTTATTTTTAATTCTTTATTTTATTGATTATGCTATTACAGTTGTCCCATTTTCCCCCTTCACTCCCCTCCACCCTGCCCACCCCCTCCCACCCACATTCCCCCCTTTTGTTCATGTCCATGTGTCATAAGTTCTTTAGTGTCTATATATCCCATACTATTCTTACCCTCCCCCTGTCTATTTTCTACCTACTGTCTATGCTACTTATTCTCTATATCTTTTTCCCCTCTCTCCTCCTCCCACTTCCCTGTTGCTAACCCTCCATTTGATGACTTTATTTTTTACTGTTCATGTTTTTAATCTTCTTTTTCTTAGGTAAGTCCCTTTAACATTTCATATGATAAGGGCTTGGTGATGATGAACTCCTTTAACTTGACCTTATCTGAGAAGCACTTTATCTGCCCTTCCATTCTAAATGAAAGCTTTGCTGGACAGAGCAATCTTGGATGGAGGTCCTTGCTTTCATGACTTGGAATACTTCTTGCCAGCCCCTTCTTGCCTGTAAGTCTATTTTGAGAAATTAGCTGACAGTCTGATGGGAACTCCTTTGTATGTTACTGTCTCCTTGTCTCTTGCTGCTTCTAGGATTCTCTCCTTCATTTTTACCTTGACTAATGTAATTACGATGTGCCTTGGTGTGTTCCTTCTTGGGTCCAATTTCTTTGGGACTCTCTGAGCTTCCTGGACTTCCTGGAAATCTATTTACCTTGCCAGATTGGGGAAGTTCTCCTTTATTATCTGTTTAAATAAGTTCTCAATTTGTGGCTCTTCCTCTTTCCCTTCTGTTACTTCTATAATTCGGATGTTGGAACGTTTAAAGGTTTCCTGGAGGTCCCTAAGCTTCTCCTCATTTTTTTGAATTCTTGTTTCTTCATTCTTTTCTGTTTGGTTGTTCCTTTCTTCCTTCTGGTCCACTCCATTGATTTGAGTCCCAGTTTTCTTCCCTTCACTGTTGGTTCCCTGTGCGTTTTCCTTCATTTCTCTTATCATAGCCTGCATTTGTTCATCTAATTTATGACCAAAGTCAACCAATTCTGTGAGCTTCCTGATCACCAGTGCTTTGAACTGTGCATCTGATAGGTCAGCTATCTCTTGGTCACTTAAAAAAATTGGCTCTGGGGATTTCAAATCTGTTTGAGCCATCTTTTTTATTTTTTATTTTCCTTTGGTTTGGTTGCAACTGTTATGTAAGGGTGGCAGAGCCTTAGGTGTTTACCAGAGCGGGGCACCCCAGTTGCTGGGTTGTGACGTTGTATGTGGGGGCGGGGTCTGAGAGGGGACAATAGTGCCTGCTCTGCTCTCTCTAGGACTTCCATCCCCTCCACTGCCTCCCACAAGCAAATTGGGCCCTTCCTGTGCTGGCTCCTGGGCGGGTGGGCTTGTGTACTTTCTCGGACTCTGTGGGTTTCCCCAAGAAGTCTCCTGTGAGGCTGAAAGAATCTCCCGGCCTCAGTTCCCAAACGGGGCTCTTAAGCTTTGAAACCCGGCAGCACTGGGTCCCTGGGCTGCACGGTCTGTGTCTCTGCCTGTTTTCACTTAGTTTGTCTGTGCGCGAATGTGTGGCTGCAGACAGCCAGCTGTCTTGTGCCCCTCACTGGGTCTGCTAGTCGCCTCCCGAGCCCAGAGTCTACCACTGGTCTGTCAGCTGCCTTCTGCACCCTGCGTGCCCATGCCTGCCAGCCAGCGCTTCTTCCCGCGGGGACCCCTCTCCACAGGCCTCCGACTCTGCCCCTCCTTACCCATCTGGATGTACTGTAGTCCGACTTCTGTTCAGTTAATTTCTCTCTGTTCTGGTTGTGTTTTGTTTCTCAATTTTTGTTGTCCTTAGTTTTGGTTGCGCGAGGAGGTACAATGGGACTACCTATGCCTCCATCTTGGCCGGAAGACTAAATCTGTTTAATTTCTGTTGTATCTGTTTTTTTTTTTTTTTCTCCCACAGGACTTTCCTTTGGCTGCTGTTATTCCCTGTAGGACCTAGTACTGTTTGAGAACTGCTTAGTAGAATTCACTTTAGAAAGTGCTGGGTTAAGTCATTCCACTTCAGACCAATGAGTTTTTCCTCACACCATTGACTGTCTCTCCCATTAAAATAATGCTCTTATTTTTTCATGCACTCTTTATTATCTGCCTGGAACTTTTTCTTTACAATAGTAGTAATAGTTAATATTTCCAGAGTGCCTAGGCCATATTATACTTTGTATAAAGTTAAATCAGTGAGCATAACAAGAATGCTGAAAGATGGGGCTTTGGGGCGACCATCCAGTACTGTTCAGGTTGTGGAACTCCATGGGACAGCTGGGGGTCCAAGAGTAGGACATGATTCCTTCATTCATATTTATACTGACCTTCTTCATGTTTGTCCTAGATTCTTTTATTTTTTAAAAAATTTTCAATTGCAGTTTACATTCAATATTATTTTGTATTAGTTTCAAGTGTATAGCATAGCTGTTAGACAATCAATCATATCATTTACAAAGTGGTCCGCCTGATATTTCCAGTACCCAACTGGCACCATACAGAGTTATTACGATATTAAGGACTACATTCCCTATGCTGTACTTTACATCCCCATCACTATTTTGTAACAATCAATAAGTACTTCTCAATCCCCCTGTCACCTGGCAACCATCAATCTGTTCTTTGTATTTATGAGTCTGTTTCTGCTTTGTTTGTTTATATTGTTCTTTAAATTTCACATATAAGTATAATCATATTGTATTTGTTTTTCTCTGAATTATTTCACTTAGCAAAATACCCTCTAGGTCCAAGATTTCATTCTTTTTTATGGCCGAGCAGTATTCCATTGTACACATGTATCACAGTTTTTTGTTTTTCTTTCTTTTTTTATCCACTTGTCTACTGATGGGCACTTTGGCTGCTTCCACACCTTGGCTATTGTAAATAAAACTGCTATAAACATAGTATAGTTTTTTAATTAGTGTTTTGGGTCTCTTCAGATATCCAGAAATGGAATTGTTGGGTCATAAGGCTGTTTCACTTTTGAATTTTTGAGAAACCTTCATTTCCTCAAAAATGTTTAGGCCTGTCCTAGATTCTGTGAATACATTTGTGACTATGAAATAGGCACTGTCTCCACAGGGTTAATATCTGGAGTGGTGGCTGGCAAATGAGCGTGCAAGGGCCCCACATGTGGCAGGAACCGGGGAAAGAGACTCCAAAAGAGGAGGGTTCTGGCTGTCGGATGGCCTATTATGATATAGAAGTTCAGGTAGAACTTGATTGAGAAGAGCTTGCCTGAGCTGCTGTATGGACAGGAGCTGCCAGGTTGGTAGCATGCTAAGGATTCTGGAAGGCAATGCGCCAGCCATGTCCCTGCAGGATGCAGCACCAAGGTGTGCATAAGGAACTTCCAACAGTTGCTTTTGCTTGAGGCAGTGAAGTTAGTGTGGCTGGACCACAGAACCCTTCGGGAGAAGAAGATGGATGATGGACCTGGAGAGGCTGCCAAGGCCCATCCTTGTGCTAAACTACAGTGACTGGGTGTTTATTCAATCTGTGCAAGAAACACTTGACTGGGATCTAACACCAAATCTACTCAGAGACTTGGTAAAGGCCTTTATCTTCACTTGGTAAATGGGGATAAAAGTGGAACTCACCTCATAAGACTTTTTGTGAGGCTTAAATAAGACAGTGTGGGCTTAGCCCAGTGCCTGGCACACCATCTGAACTCTGTAGGTTGCCTATATCATATAAAAGCTAGTTCTCCATTATAGAAATTCTTACTGAGGAATGTGGGTTTCTCCAAAGGCAGTGGGGAGCAACTGAAGGATAGTTAAAAGGACCATAGCATGGTCAGTTTTCATTTTAGAAAGATCATTCCGGGTGGTAAGGGGTTGAAGGGAGGAGAGATCAGAAGCAAGGAGGTCATTGAAATCCTCTAGGAGGGAGATATTGAAAAGATGGGCAGGGAGGCTAGAAAGGACCACAAAGGAATTGTAGAAGGGAGATGGGACTTGAAACTACTTAGGATGACTACGTTACCATTAATCACCGAGGCCTTGCCTTTTAAAAGTACACATTGGTCTGGAAGTGGTGTTGAGACAGGATGTGTTATAGAAGAATAGGGGTGTGCTCTGTGTTGTTCCAGAAGGGAGAGATTACAGGGAGACAGCTTGAAACTAACATAAATTTCTAACAAATTGGCCAGAAGACAGCACATGTTGTTTTGTGAGCTAGCAAGTGCCAAACTCTGGGGTGTTACTTCTATCATTCTATTGGGATATCAGGAACAGAAGCTTCAACTTCAAGGGGGAGGAGGAAACTTCCTTTGAGAAGGCTTCTGAGCCTCCCTATGGATCTGGGTACCCAGGGCTGTCACCTGTCATTTTGTTTAGCCTGAATGTGAGGAGGGTTAGGGGTAAGGGTGGGGAGACCAGGGTCCTGAGGCCTTCAGTAACTCTCAGCTGAGATGCTGAGCTGGATTCTTGATTAATTAACCCTGCCTCCTGCCAGAGAAAAATAATTTCAGCAAGAAAGAGGATTCTGGCTTCTAGTGTCTGATAACTTATTATAATGTAGAATCAAGAGGAAAAATCATTTAAAAAGTGTTGAAAGGCACCTCACCAGGGCTCCTTCCACTGGTGGAAATAGCAATACGAAGTTTGAGGCCCTGAGTCTCAAGGCATCATCCAGAGGCAGGGGCAACAAGTCTGCATTTTGGAACTGACAACTACAGCTTGTTTCTCTACTTCTGCCACTGCCACTGCCACCGCCATGGGGAACTTTACCTGTCAAAATGTCTTTCTGGTGATGCTAGCAGTGGGGACATGATTGCCCAGTGTGATGGGGAGCTGTTCTAGGGTGGCTTAGGTTTTGGAAAAGGCTGGGTGGACAGAGAACTTTTGCTATGTCCTAGCCCATAAATGAGTTTTCTTTGGGCCTCTTCTCTGCCCAGCTCTTTCCTGAACTTCACAATTTGCTTTTCATCTGTGTCTGTTGTTTTATAATCTCCTCTTTGAACCTTTTTTCTCTCTTCCTAGATTTTATTTTTCCTTTGAGAGACCAGTAACGTATTTGAGGCAGGGGAGGATATTTGTCTGAACTCTTTATCTTTTTATTTTTTTTCCCTTAAGAGATAGTTCTAGTGATAGATTTCACATTTTCTTTATTTGCTGTTTCTGATGTTTCTTTCTCTTCCATGCCTACTCCCACCTGCCACCCATTTTAGGGGTAAATTCTGTTCATATGCTCATTGTTGCCCCTTTCTGGTTGTCACCCATCTTTGAGGAGTGCTTGTTTCCTGATAAAGTGGGGCAGGGGAAGATAGGAACTGGGGGTATAGGGGTGGGGTTTCCCTGGACATCCCTGCACTCTGCTGATACTCTCACAAGTCTACAATTCACTTTGTCCTGAGTGTGTGTCTCCCCATAATTTTCAGGATTCAAAATATAAAGGGATTTTCAGACAATGCCCTTAAGATCCACATTCTTCTTGTGACTTGGACCATCTGCCCTCAGCTCCTTTGCTCTGCCTCATCTCAGGGCATCTTTCTGGGTTGGGATGTGATGGAAGACCACAGCATGGACTTTTCCTTGCTCCTTCCCATACCTTCTGTGGAATCCCTGTGATCCTCTCCTCTGGGGATACCTGTTCTGCTCATGAGCATCTGTCTCTTCACTCAGGTGTATCCACACAGGTATGCTCCTGGAACTGTGTTTTGCAGTTTCTGGGGTGAAAGTCACTCATTGTCTTTGGGAAAAGCAAGATTAGAAGGGGAGCAGGTTATGGGGGTGGCAACAGAGTGTCACCCCCAGGGCCTCAGGGAAACTAGGGCCAATGTCAGTGAGTTTGTAACCTCTGCTTCAGAAGACCTCAGGCTATGGTTGGCATCTTGGAGAGCTTCTCTGGTAGGAGAGCAGGGACTGGGTGGCACAGGGCTCTGTGCAGCCTATAAGGAGGGCTGCAATGGGGCTGTGGCTGGAGGAGGAGAAATGACACATTGGGATGGCCCTATGTGGACCATTCCACTCCATGGGCCTGGACACAAGGGCCTGACCAATAGAGCTGGGCACATCTCCATTCTATGTCTCTGGATGTCCACTTACCAAGTAGGGTAACATCTACCCTATGTGCACCTGACCAGCCAGGCAGGACCAGACCCAAAGCCAATGACCCCTGTGTGTCCTGGTCCCCCATCCTGATGGGACTTGAGCCCTCTCTATCCTATCCTATTCTATCTGTTGCCCTCACCCAGTTAGCCCATTTCCTAGGATAGAGCTTTCCTTAGACCCAGCTCTGAATTTCCCTTATAATTTGTCTGTCCTGAATGCAGTGTCCTGTCAGATGCAGAACTTGTTTGTTTCTTGCCAGTTTCCCCTTTTTAAGGCCTGAAATGGTTCCTGGGTATAGAGCCAGGTCCCCTGAGGACAACTGCCTAGTAACAAACTGCTGGTGCTTGGTGAACTGAATGTCATCTCATTTAATCATTCTTGTGCTCAATCTGTGTCTATTAAGTTCCTGGTATCTGCCAGTCATGGGGTTAGGTACTAGGGAAATGTCAGGGACAAAAGGAGACACAGCCTTGTGCTCCCATATTTGGAGTCTGGTGGTTGGTCCCTACCCCATCCAGCAGACACTTTCGGTGATTCTCTGAGTGCTGTGATTGGGGGAGGACAGGGTTGCTATAGGAGAACACAGAGCAGTGCCCACAGCCTGGCTGGGTGTGGCCTCAAGGAAAGCTTCTTGACAAGGTGACATCTAAGGTGAATGCTGAAGCAGAGTTAGGCAGAAAGGCAGAGTGCTCCCTATGGATGGGAGAGTAGGTGTGAATGGCTAGAGGCATGAGAAGGGTGGGTGCTGCCATTAAAGAACTGGGTGCTCCTCAGTGTAGGTGAATAGGGAGATTAGCACGGCCAGTCACTCTAACTCTTACACTTGTACCTATGTGTTTGGACTGTATTCAAGGGTAGTGGGGAGGTTTGCATTTTTATAAGATTACTGTACCACTGTGTGGATATGTTTAGGACCAGTTGAGCCTGGAGCCTGGGGTGCTGCTGCACCTCTGCAATGTGCCTCTGCCACCTGTATCATGGGGTGCTGAAATTGCTTCGGTGCCTTGGGGACTGTCTACCCCACTTACGCAGGTCTGAAGTCAGCCTGGTTCAGAACCTATGTTCTGAACCTTAAGAGCGTTTGCTGCTTTAAATGTGGCAGAGGAATTCATAAGGTCCTGCTAAGGCCTCACCATCTGAAGCCTGCTGATGAGCTGGAAAGACTGGTTGATATTTAGAACCATACTTTGTTTCAGACATGGTGCTCTGAAAAACCCACTTTTCACTTTCAGAAATGATCTTTGTTCAGACCCCCATTTTCCATAAATTTAAGCTGAGACCCAGGGGGAGATGTGACTATAGACTATTCCTCTTGATTCATGGTGCTACCTAGGCCTGGGGTGCTGACAGTCCTTCCGTGGAAGCTCCCACATCTTCCCCAGGTCCCTGGGCTGGTCTCAACTTGCACATGAGTGTCAGAGCTCTGTGGAGTGTTGGTGTTGGCAGGTGTTTTGGTCCGAGCCGGCTCTGTGGTTCCTGCTTGCACAGTCAGAATTCTGAAATTCAAAAATAGATCATAAATAGATGACCTAAATCCAAGTGGAGTGGGGCACCCAGGGGGAAGACAGAGCAGATTTATTTATTTATATCCTGCCTCATATCAGGAAAGGATTAGTTGCAGCTTACAGAAATAATGTACAATGAGAGGGGTTTTTTTGTTCGTTTGGTTTTTGTTTTTGTTTCTTCATCTTAATCAAGGAATGGAGGAAATCAGGAAAAACAGGAAATGAGGTCAGGTATACAACATGAAGCAGTGGAAAGATTAGTGTATAAAACGCATGCAACCCCTAGTCCTCTTATCCCACGAGTTTTCTAGTCCAGTTGTATTTCCCCAGTGAGTCCTGATTTGGGCTGAAGCCTCAAAAGCAGTCACATCCTCCAAGCTGGTATAGGTGATGCTCAGTGATTCATCTACTAAGCACTTGACCAGTTACTGGAGGTCAGCACCTGATACTCTTCTTGTGCTCAGAGGCCTCTTACTAGCTGCAGAGGAGAAGGCAACAGTTGCTGTCAGTGTCAGGCTGTCCTAAGGCAAACATAAATCAGGCATTGGAGAATATGAGCCCTCCCAGATACTGAGGACTGAGGAAATCTTCAGTGAATGATTTATGTTAAGAAACATTAGTGTTTGCTTTTCACCAGAGACTGAATTCCTGTGGCCAGCCTACAAATCCTTACTGACCTACCTCTGAGTAATCCACCCTACTAGGTGCTCTCAAGGAGGGGACAATGGGGAGACTGCCCCCAGAAAGAAAACCCATAAATATACTAATAAAAGGTCAGGTAGATGCTAGGAAGGTAACAGGAAGGGCCCTGGTGGAGATGGAGCAGTGCTGGAAGCAGGAGTGTGTTCTGCAGAGGTCTTTCCGAGGAAGAAATGTACAAATTGAAACCTAAACATGGAGATGGAGAAAGTCACATACAGATTCATGGGAAACATTGTAGGCAGAGGAAAGGGCAGGGCAAAGGTACCAAGGTGTGACCAACCTTGGAGAGCTCTGGGGATTGATGGAGGTCCATGTGGCTTCAATGATGTCTTTGACTTCACAATTTCTATCTTTGTCCTAGGGCTCCATGGGCCTGTACCAGAAAGCCTGGCTTGGACTAGTCCAGGTGAGAGGCTGGCCTTGGTGGAGGTAGGAGTGGCTCAGGTAGATCCAACAGTTTTGCCTCTTAAAGCAGAGGGAGCTCATGAGTTCTGAGTGGACATGGGGTTAGGGCAGCAATGTGTCAGAGGAGACTTCTTTTCCAGTCAGGATTGGCCTCACCTGATGAGAGGGGAGAAGAGCTGGAATAGGGGCTGCGTGCCTGAGAGTTTGGGGATAAAGATTAGAAGAGAGAACCGAGGGCAAGAACCAGGTATCCTCTAATAGGTGCCCTCACATTCCAGAGATCACATGCTTCCTTCAAGAAGTGTCCATGGCTCTTGTTTCCAACTTGTGATGTCTCTATGGTTTTCAGGGAAAGGATCTCCAAGTAAGGACCGTCTAGTCATTGATTCAGCTTACCCATTACTGGAAAACTTCTGGTCCCCTAAGCAGAGGATGGAGGGCCAAACTTAGCATTATATTTAGGACCTATAAGAAAATGAACTTGCCTGGATTCCCCCACCAGTGAGATCTGATCCTTGGCTGTGTGTGGTATGCAGGGACTGAGATCATACTTACTCTGCTTTCATCTTATCAGATACTGGCTTTGAAAGAGAACAACAGGGGCGTTGTGAGCATGCCACTAGAGAGTCTGCCTTGGGTGGGATCTGTTCCATGCTGAGTGGTTCTCTTTCTGAGGCTCTGTATCACTGCAGATACTCCCCAAGTCGAAGTTGGTTGGGGTGTTGACAGTGTAAGCCTTGAGATGCCTGACAGTGGGAAATAGGTGTGTGAGCTCAATTGTTTGGGCAATGTGGCAGCATTGTGACTGGTCTCTGTTCATGGATATACCTGTACTTTGGATATGCCTGGTAGCACCTTGCAGATTTTCAGAAAAGCATTAAGTTGGGTTCAGTTTTTTTTTTTTTGGTTAATGTAAGGAGCAGAGATAATAATCTAGCAGCACTGGCTGAGCTGTGTAAGCCCCATGTCAAGTCCAGAGATTTCCACCTTTTCAGGAATGGCTACCAGCTAAGAGGAAACTGTGGAAGTACAAAGCTACTGGTTTACTTACACTAACACCAGTATCCATAGCCAAGGCTTTTCAGCACATTTGGGCTCCATTCAAATATGTTATTTCCTAGTGTCTACACAGACAGAATAGGGGCCATGTTTGTAATCTGCCAAACACTCTTTCTTTCCTGCCTTGATGGGCCCAACTCAATGCTCAACAGTGCAATGAGCACCTGTCTTTCTAGCCAGGCATGACTGTATTCCATAAGGAAAATTTCTCCCTATAAAGAAGGAGTATATTTAGAAAGTAAAAGGCTGGAAAGCTTGTAGGCATTAATACTTTAAAATTTTTTTCCTTCATTCATCAGCTCTTAATTGGAATCTACTATGTGTCAGACACTGTGCTAAGGGGTAATTAAAAGCAAATGATTTCTTTTTTTTTTATTAAGTTTTATAGCCTCCTGAGGGTGACCAGTGAGTAAGCAGATAGTTATGATGTGATAAGTATTTTACAGGGCTAATAGGAGATAAAAGCAGAAAGCATAACTGGGAGCAAACCCTGGAGAGTGGTTGTGGAATGGATTCCATGAGTCCTATGGATGCTTCTCAGACCCAGGAAGAAACTAGTGGGGAATGCCTGGCAGTATAGGCCCTTGGCAGCAGGTTGTCAGCTGGACAGACAAAATCAAAGGAGGGCTAGGCTTTGGTAGACCTACCTATTTGGGGATGGTCTGGCTAGGGAGATGGCAGAAGTCTAATGGTGGAGCCATGCACTCAACTGGTCATATGGCTGGCTCCATCCATGGTTCAGAGAAGTAGGAAGTCCTGGGGTCTGAGTAGTGGTGCTGTCACTGAATTGGGGCAGCTCTGGGCAGGGAAATTGGGTTGGTTGGGCAGGAGTTATCCATGACATCAGCACCCAGTTATCCTACCCCAGCATTCAAAATTCATACAGGCTTCAATTCTTACAGGAGAGATTAGTGAGAGGGAATGAGGCCTAGACATTGGAGGCTAATACTGAGGTTGGTACCCAGCCTGTGGACAAACCAGGAGCTACTCAGGTAGCAGCCTTACTCATGGGACTTGTTTCTAATGGAGTCCAGGTGGACAGCAGAGCTGTGACTCAGAGGGCAGTGCAGATTTCATAGCCAAGGTAGCCGTAGGCTAAGTCCTTCTATACAAAGTCGGCATTGTTCAGCCTAGGCTGTGCATGAGAATGAAAGCACTGGCAAGCTTCATGGGGGACAGGGAATGGCCAGCCAGGGCAGGGAAGGACCAGTTACATTTTCCAGACCTTTCTCTTCATCAGACACAGTCTGTCCTGGATGTTGTATATCTGTGATCTCACTACAATGCTACATGAATGGGAATGGTCTCCCTACCCACCAGAAAGGCAGTGAGGCTCAGAGGGAGTCTAAGGCACTTGCTAGTGTCTCAGCAGTCCTTGGTAGATGCTGCTTTCTAAGCAGGCCTTTGTGGCCTGATGGGAGATGGCAGACCTGAGCTGAGAGAAAGTGGGGAGTGTCCCTCCATAGTGGAGGATGTGGTGGTCCTTGACTATGCTGGGCATGGTAGGAAGCCCAGCCGTGACTCTGCCCTTCACAGGGCCAGCCTGGTTGGCTGGGCATGACCCCTAGGCGAGCTGGCAGGAGGCCTTATTCTCTAATGGTTGGTTTGTTTCAGGGTTGAAAGCTTCTCCCTCCCACTGCCCCTCCTCAGCTGCCCTGTCCTTTGCAACCTGGGCCCTGGGAGGCCTTAGTGACTTCCAGTGCTCACAGCAGGTGCATCAGCTTCTACACAAATCTCCTTCATTGGCTGGGTCCTGAGGGGGAGTGAGTGTGCTAATCTAATCAGCCCTTTCCCCCTCTGTAATTACTGCAATCTATAACAATAATTACAGTCCATTTTATTTTAGTGCCACTTATCTAAATGTGGATGTGCACTACTGAGATTGCCAATAGAATTAGGCCCCTGGGTGAGGCAGCAGGGTGGGGATGGTGTGTGAGGTGGGGAGAAACTGCCTCACAGCTGTGGAGACTGCCTTTGCAAGGCCATTGTTGCTCTCCCAGAACACTCCTCTCTCCCCTGGCGTTCATCATGCTGCAGGGCCTGGGCCATTGAGCCACAGCGAAAGAGGAAGGATTATCATGTGAACTCTAGGTGGAGTGACTCAGGTCACTCTAGGGAGGGAGCGACCTGATAGCCAGAGCAACCATTGACTACAGCACCCAGGAGGTGGCCACTGTAGTCTGGTTGCAAAATCCTTTAAGGGCAGGGATAGCATCTTCTACACTCACTTTTTCAACTGCCTAATATAAAGTCTGGCACATGGTAGGTGTCTAATGAGTGTTTGGTGAATGTCATAAAAGATACCTCCTCCTAGTCATGCTGGGCCACAGATTGAATAACTGGTCCCAACAGTGGACAAGAGTAGCCTGTCTTCAGACAGAGGACGATAGTTTGGGGATCTCCTTGGAGAATCATTGCCAGGCTTAGAAGTGTCACATGTCACATAGAGCAGAACTCAGTCACAGGGCCATGCTAAAATGGGAGTGAGGCTGGCAATGTAGTCCCACTGTGTGCAGAGAGAAAAGGAAGAGAATCTGGTAATCAGCTGCCACCCCTGCCACAGTTAACCCATCTGGTCACCATTATAATATTTCATCTTTTCCTCACTCAAAATCTATACACTCCATCCTCAAAGGAGACAACAATCCCAAATCCCATGAGGCCTCTGGGTCTGGCCCAAAGGCCAGAAATTCTGGACTCCATCAGCTTACCCTGAGGCTCCTTGTGGTCCTGTGATGGAGCTAAAACAGGCAAACTGAAACCTCTGGTTATCAGCAACCCTCTCCTCAAACCACTGATATACAATCCTCAAATTGGGGCCAGATAAGTGCAACAAACACTCTTACTTAGGAGAAAGAAGAAAAAGAAGTACCCAGCATTCACTGAGAGCACTGCCAAGTTCCTGGGAGCCCCTATGAGGTCCTCTCCTTGGCAGTGGATGAAGTTACCTGGTGGAGCTCAGTTTTGGGTTTTACTCTCTGGGGGAGCTTCCTTGATCCATGTCCTCTGCAGTCCCTCTCTAGAGGCTTGTTTCTTACCCACCAGCTGCTATGGTCACATCTGAGGTGGGTGCTATAGACTGCATATGGGCTTGAGGACTGGTTTATATAGTCAGGGCTTGTGTTTGATATATATATATATACCCTTAATCATCCAGCACAAATAATTCCCCTTTGTATCACAAAATCATAAGCATGTAATTCTGTAACATAACACTGTCACACTCAAGCACACCATATGACATTTCAGCTGAAATGTTCAAATTAAAACTATAAATTATTATACTTATGTATTACCCTACCAACCACACTCAAGCCAGTGTTACTTCTCCTGGACCCTGTATATATTAATATGTATATAAATAGGTAAGCACATGATGAGGTGCGAGTCAACAAATACAGAGCTGATGTACTTAAAATCTTGAACCGAGAGATTCCTAGTCAAACCATAAACCCTCCAAAATAATTCCTCCAAGAGAAGAGTCATATTTTTTCAGCTTTCCTAAAATTTATGTTATTATCTTTGCTTACTGTCCTCCAGCTCTTTTTAATCTGTAGCAGATTTTACTGAAGGTTTGATGTGATGGAGGGGAGTTACATTACGGACCCATGCAGGAAACCACACAGACACTGAACATTACATGATCTTGTTTTTTTTTTTTTTTTTCATTTTTAGTTTTTTAATCTTCACCCAAGGATGTGTTTATTGATTTTAGAGAGAGAGGAAGGAAAAGAGAAAGATTGATGTAAGAAGAACATCAATTGGTTGCCTCCTCTACATACCCCAAATGGGGATCGAACCTGCAACCTTGGTGTGTGCCCTTACCTGGAATCAAACTCATAACCTTTTGGTGTATGGGACGATGTTCCAACCAACTGAGCCACCTGGCCAGAGCTGCATGCTCTTGATTATAAAGGCCCTAAGCTCCTTGTGATGCCAGGGACACCAACTGACTTCAATGAACCAATCCATCCACATAACCTGTGTTTCTTGTTATGTGCTGGTGTGGCTGTCCTTTTTTAAAGGCCGCAGTTCTCTGGATGCTCTTGAGACATTTTATTTTGACTCAAGCAAATGTCTGGTGGCAATGTCTTTATATTTTTTCAGAGTAAAATCATTCTGGCTTTGCTAGAAGAAAAGGAACATTGGGTCCACCCTGATTGCTCATGAAGCAGTGCCCTGAAGCAGTTTTCGGAGGTGATTCCTGGCCTTGCCAATGGTAATCCTCAGCTCACCTCATGACAAAAATGGGGTGTGTTCCTATTAGGACCTATGGCTTCTACAAAAGGATTTCATCTTCACCTTGCTCTATTTCCTCCTAAGTCTCAGAGGTCACTACCCAACTGGTAGCCAGAAAGCTGTACTCCATGAGTTTCCTAGGCAGTACCAGGAAAATCACAAGTGTACCATTGACCTTTCTCTCTATAAATCAGCTTCAAAAAAGTCCATTCACTGAGGAATGCATGAAGGATGATTGGTCTCTCCTCTCTTCTTAGTGTTATAAACTATGTTCTAAAGTCAGTCTGTGTATTTGAGGGTGACCCCTTAAATGCCCAGCCCTCCCTGTACCCTCTTCAGGACTGGTTTGAATGCCTTGTACTTTAGCACCAAAGAAACAGAATATGGGAAGCTTTCCACTGCATTTATCTTAAGGCTGCTGCTAATGATGCTGTTGGCCACTTTGTTCCACAGAGTCTGAGTTTATGGTCTCCCAGGAGACAGTTCTCTGAATGACAACGGCAAAAACAGGAGTAATCCCAGAGCACATTATTTGCTTGTATCTTCAGGATATGAGGAATTAGGTGACTAACAGGCTTTCTCTATCTGTGCCAACTCCTGGGAGGTTGAGAGCAAAAGTGAGGCTCACCTATTGAAGATGTGGAGATTATATTTGAATTCTAGTTAGGTTCTGGTTCCAGTTTATTTCTATTCTTATTTATTTTCTTTCTTCTTTAGATCTCATGTCAACATGTGCTATTTTATTGCAATTACTTTGTAAGCTGCCTCAAATCTCTCTTGGAAGAAGGTTTAGACATGCACTTACAAACACACTGACTTACACATGAATCTTTATAGAATAGGTTTCAAGGCTAATATGTCCTGTCACCCATGACCTTCCTGACTCCACTGTAGCTGCCCTGGCCTCCTTGCTGCTCCATTTATTTACCAGGCATGAACCTCAGGACCTTTGCACTTGCTCTTCCCTCAGCCTGAAATGCTCTTCTCCCCCATATTTATATGGCTTACTTTCTCAATATTTTCAGGTTTTTATTCAAATATCTCCTTTTCAGTGAGGCTTTTTTACCCACTTTACTTAAAACTTCAAGTCCTGGCTGGGTGGTCAGGTAGCTTGGTTGGTTGAAGCTTCATCTGGTACACCAAAAGGTTGTGAGTTCAATTTCTAGGCAGGAAACATACCTAGATTGTGGGTTTGATCCCCAGTCCGGGCATGTCATGTGTGCGAGGCAGCCTATTGATGTTTCTCTCTCTCTCTCTCCCCCCCTCTTCCTCTCTCTAAAAAATATCAATAAACATATCCTTGGATGAAGATTAAAAAAATTCAATACCCAAACATGCGCTCTGCCTCTTCTTATATAATCATTTATATTTGTCTGTTAGGGCTCTACAGAGAAACACCGGAGAAGCGATAGATGATAGATAGATAGATAGATAGATAGATAGATAGATAGATGATAGATAGATAGATAGATAGATAGATAGATAGATAGCAAGTGCGATTATGGAGGCTGACAAGTCCTAAGATCTGCAGGGTTAGTTGTTAAGCTGATGAAACTCAGGAGAACTAATGGTGTAATTTCAGTCAGGAAGCCCTGCAGGCTCAAGAATAAGGAAGAGCCAATGTTTAAATTTTTTTTACATATTGATTTTTTTACAGGGAAGAAAGAGAGAGAGAGAGAAGGGCAGGGAGAGGGAGAGAGAGAGATTGAGATTTGTTGTTCTACTTACTTATGCATTCATTGGTTGATTCTTGTGTGTGCCCTAACAGGAGATCAAACCCACAGTGATGTTGGCATATCAGGACAATGCTGTAACCAAATGAGCACCCAGCCAGGGCAAGAGATCAATGTTTTAGTTCAAGCAAAAAGTCAGGAGAAAGACAATGTCCCAGCCTGAAGGCAGTCAGGCAGAAGATATTCTCTTTTAGTCAGAGAGGGTCAACCTTTTTGTTCTGTTTAGGCCTTCAACTGATTGTATGAGGCCCACCCACGCTGAGGAGAGGAATCTGCTTTATTATAGATTTTAATGTTAATTTCATTCAAAAATACCCTCACAGAAACACCAAAACCAATGTTGGACATCGAACTATCAGACTACCTGGTGGTCCAGTCAAGTTGACACAACGTTAACCATCATACTAACTAACACACTCTCTATTTTGCCTTGTTGTGCTTTTTGTCTATATTCCTCCACTAGAGTGTAGCATACAGAGGAGCTATATGTTTTGCTTGTGTGTTTATTGCTGGACCCCAAGGTTTAGAACAGAGCCTGGAACGCTAAGTCAACATTAGTGGACTAAATGAAGAAATTCTGTTTTCAAGCTGTCAATAGATAATATTGCCCATTCCACAGAGGTCCTGTGAAATACACTGATTGTCAATAATTCAGGCCTTTCCTTGGCAGGATGTTATGATGTAGATTCAGACTGCTTGGTGTGTGCACGTGTGTGTATGTGCACACACATTTCTGGGGTGAGGTTTGTTGTTAAGGGTTGTATTAGTGCTGTTGCAGTAGCTATCATTCTATCCTGACTAGTAGTTCCCTACTGTAGTAGACCTACTAGATTTTCAATTTAGAATGTCATGCAGCTCTTACAAGAATATTAATTTGGGATTACTATAATTAACCTTTTAATTTATGCCTTGAGGAAGATTAATTTTAAAACAAAAGACTAACAAAAATAGGTCCCACCCGTGCTAACCTATGGAGAGTTTTTGACCTTCTGAATTACCAGCAAGTTTATAAGGACTTGTCAAGGCCTGGTGATTAAGCTCATGGCTCTGAGACCAGATATTCTGAGGTTCAAATTCAGGCCCAACCAGTGACTGACAATGTGAAAACTAGTTTGAATTAGTTTTTTATGCACAAAAAGCCCTGGTATATTTGTTTGCTGGAAAATTGAGACAATGGTATTCACTTCATTGACTTATTAAATATGTTTGTTTGTATAGAATGCCTACCTCAAGGCCAGGCACATTGTGGGCATTCATTAAATGCTGGTTTTACTCAAGAGGCTTAAAGGAATACATGAGCAGTTCTCGAGTCAAGCCCTGTGGTTGGAAAGTCTGTACCTCAGTCATCTGCCTATTAACTACATCATACCAGAATTTTCTCAACTGAAGTACATGTTTACACTGGTGAACCACCACTATATTACAGCTTATTCATTGACAGTGCTTCATTTTACAAAAGGAAAGATTATTCATTTGTCAGAGACACACTGTAAAAAATAACATTATGGATTTAAGAAGACAAATAATTAATTTCTGGTGGTACCAGAGTGCTTAATGTGGTTTAGCGGGAGCATCTAGAGGTTTCTCGATATTTGAAGGGAAATGTTCTTCCCCAAATGAAATTATGACTCAGGAGTCCATGGGAATTAGATTTTCTTTCTTTGTAGTAGAGGAAAAATTACACTTGATTTGATATTGATTTTTTTTTTAAATAGTGTTTTGCTGCTTTCACACTTACTCTGAGGGCAGAGATTCAAATGCTGGCTTTTAATCCTACAAACACCTACTCTCTTCTCATCTCCCCTTTGGCTGGCGGAGCTTGGACGAGGCTCCCAATGATGTTCTGCAGGTATTGGAGGAAATACTTACTGGGATACAGAGAACCATTCAGTTCTTTGCCCTCTAGGTGTCTAAGCAGGGAACCACCCACTGGGTCAAGCAGGACATCCAGTCTCTTTTGACAAGACCATGCACATGGCAAATTATAATGGCAGCAACTCTTTATTAAGCACTTAGGACATGTCAGAAATGTGGAGCTCAAAATTCTCTGCTTTTGTTTCAACTTGTTTTGATCTGACACCACTTGAGTTGTGAGGGAGAGTATGCAAGTCTGGGCTAGTGCCTGTGGAAGGTAGGTAGAATGAGATTTTGCCCAAAGCTGTACTGCCCTCGTTGTTACCCCTTCCTATTCCCTGGCAGGCATCTTTCCATCATCCCAGACTAGTGTGCAAAAACAACCAGGTCCCAGTGCAAAGGATCGCCTTCCTGAACACAGTGGCATCAGTGAAGCTACCTACCATCTGCATTTCACTTTCCCTGTGCTCTGTCCATCCTCATCTCTGCAGCTGCTTTGTCAGTGTCTCTTGGGTGAGATTAGCTGGTATTACTGACTGCTGACTCAGGGGCAAAGTGATAGGAAAACATGCCTGGAAGGGGCAGTTAGGACCTCTTTAGATACTGTAATTAACCTTATCATGTTTGTGCTTATAGAACAGATACACTGTCAGATGCTGTCCAATCTTTCTGGTATTCAACATGTTTTAATTAAAATGGAAAGGCATGGACTGGGCAGGGAGAGGAACAGTTGAGCCTATCCTTTTGGATTTTCAGAGGAGTTCATTGTCCTGTTTGTCTCTGTTTTTCTGAAAGCTCTGGGAGTAGGGTCTGCTGGGAGCATAGGGTCTGGCACCGAGCAGGTGCTTAGTAAGCCTCAGACTGAGGCAAGTGCAATGAGGAAACCCTGGCAGGAGAACAGAGCTGGCTCCCACCAGTGACAGAGGTTCCACCCTGCAAGGCAGATTGTGGATTTTCTGATTGAGTGAGGTGGGGGAAGAGAAATCAAGCCCTGTTTTCTTTTGATGTGTTTTATGTGCTTGCCTGGAGGCATTCACAAAGCAGAAATACCAGCAAATGAGACAAGGCATTCTGAAGCCAGGGGTGTCTGAATTACACATTTTCCTTACTTGAAAGGTATGGACTTTTCTGTTCAATTTTTCTCCAGCAGCAACTTGGTTATATGAACAGGAAGAAAGAAAGAAAGGTATTTTATTTCTCAGAAAATATTTTGGAAAATGACAAAACATTTCTAGAACTCTATTTCAATAGTGATCTCATTCTCAGACTTCTTAGATGCTTTCTCCTCCACATCCCTCTAAATACTATTTCCTGAGGATATTGTATCACCCCACCCATTTTTCAATTGATAGCTGTCATGACCCACCTTGGAGGATCTTCCATTTTCCTCATTTTTACCTCAGGAATCTTCCTAAAGTACATTGTTGAGGTCTTTTATTTTTCCTGCTAGGAATCCTTGGTTTCCTATTGACTCTAAGTTAAAATCCACAACCTCAGCACAGCACATGTGGTAGTCTTGTGCCCATTTGCTAATATTATTTCCCACAGGTCCTTCCCCATCCACTAGACCACAGGTGGCAAACACAAGGCCCATGGGCCAAATCCGGCCTTCCACCTAGTTTTATCTAGCCCAGCACCTTGTTTCTACCTGGTAGCAGCACCAAACTCTTGCGTACCTGTTAGGGAGTAGTTACACTTACACAGTCCTAAAATTACATTCAGCCCTTTGAAGGCAACCATAAGGCTGATGTGACCCCCGGTGAAAATGAGTTTGACACCCTGCACTAGATAGTGAGCTTCCTAAGGTGAGGAACCACATCTCTTTGCTCATTACAGCAACCCATAGCAACTAGCAGAGAGGAAAACCCCATTTTTTTGTGAATAACTACACAGTTCTTGACAGCCTGGGCCAGGGGGCACATTGCCAGGTGTTATTAGCTGCCACCTTGCCTTGGCTTCCCTTGTTGCCTGTGTCTTACTTCACAGAGTCATCTGCTCATCTTCTGGTCACTTCGTACCCCTCCTTCCCACCCATGAGCCCCATGGGTTTCCTTCCTGCCTCACAGGCATATCAGATGAGGGCTCATCCCATGAATCTGAGCTCACAGCTGGTCTCATACCTCCAGGACGCCTTCTGCCAGAGTTGGCACTCTCCATACTCTTCTATTTTAGCCCTTATACATTGTTTCCTGCTTCCATCTTCTGTTTCCTCATCTCTGAAATTTTATAGGGGGAAAGGCCCCTTCTGGTAGATCCTGTGGCAACATGGAATTTGGCCTTTAGATACCCAGGAACTGGTTAAATGAATGAGTCCTGACATTACAGATTATGGACAAATATACTTTGGGTGTAGATTCATTCTTCCCCCAATATCTTCTGCATACCAGAGTGTCTAATGATTGTTAAATGTCTGCCTACTACAGATGAGTGATGTGATATCCTGAGCTAAGATCACTTCCTAATTTGACTGGGACTAAGGGGCTTTTTGGGAGGTGGGACTTTCCACGCCAAACCTGAGATGGTTTGTCTTTCTATCCTGATCTGTGGACAGTTGAGAAGCCTCATTAGTAGATAAAAGGCAGATAGAGTTGGGTATTAGCTGCCATAAGAATCCTTGCTGCCTCTTCCATTGGATTACTATCTCCATGAAGATGGATAATGAGAACCTAAAAAAATGGTATTGTGGAATAATCAAAATTTGTATGTTGGTTATCCTGCATAAGGCTATTATATCTCCAAACATTTTTAGGGACATTTGTGTTACAAGCCCAAAATCTATTTGTCAACCTTTCAAAACATCAGAGTTTGGAATAAAGAAAGTTTTATTGATTAAGAAGTTGCCCAGTTAAGAACATGGGGACCTCAAAAATTCCTTAAATCCATCTTAAGAGAGTCTAGAATTCAGGCTTATTTTCATCAAGGGAAGGGAGAATGGGAGGGGCAAGAGGCAACTGACAACTCCATACATCTGGGCACCAACAGGGATCCAAGGAGGAACAGGAATTTCTAAATCTCTTTGTTCTGTCTATTGAACTCTGTTGATCTGAATCTGGTCTTGAGGCTCCTATAGATCTTTGATAAACAGTCATTATTTTATACAGATTTCCCCACCTCTTTGGGAGAGATACCTTCTGACAAGGGGCTGTTCTTCTAAAAACTCAAGCCTCAAGCAGAATTCCTCTTGTAATTAGCACATCTCTAGCAGGAGCTATTAGCATGAAGGCCATGGGAAAACTGCAGACAAATTAAGACAAAATCAAAGGCAGCAAACATTTTACTCTGTTGCATTTGATTTACCTTTTCCACTAATTTCTATTCATATAATTTTTCCATGGTAACGATTGGGTTGTTGATGTGTCTCTTTCTTGTTGATATGTACATGTTTTTAAGAATTAGGGAGATTAACCTTTTTGTTGTAATCTCATCATTGCCAATACTTACCCCAGAATATTGATAGATTTTTTTACTGTACTTATTATCATTATTATTGTCACTAAATTTTTTAACCACATGGAAGTTTTTTTTTTAAATATTTATTTTTAGAGAGAAGGGAAGGGAGGGAGGAAGAGAGGGAGAGAAACATCAGTGTGTGGCTGCCTCTCTCGTGGGGACACTGGGGACCTGGCCCACAACCCAGACATGTGCCCTGACTGGAAATAGAATCAGTGACCCTCTGATTCGCAGCTCACACTCAATCCACTGAGCTACACCAGCTGGGGCTGGAAGGTTTTTTATGTAGTACAATTACCATTTTTTCTGGTGTGCTGTGTGCCTTGTGTGAAGACTGGATCCCACATAATATTTTTGCAGATGGTCACCCAGTTGTCCCAACACCATTTATTGAATAATTCATATTTTCTGTACTTTCTTAGGGTTTGGTTAAGGGCAAAACATTATGAACTTTCATCCTGCTGTAATGGATTTTAGCCTGGGATTTCCAAGGAAGGTGATAAATCTCTCTGTCAAGGACTCTGGTGTTTGCATTCCCAGTTCTGTTTGGTATTATTATGCACTTCTTAGCTGTGTCACCTCCTTTCCAAGTCTTTGAGGCTGTTATCCTTGGAAAAGGGATTCTTCTCTACAAAAAGCAACTTAAAGGCCCACTGTGTCTGATGTGCTCTCCTGGTGGCTACAGTTATAATGCCAGCCACTCCCATTTGCAAGCAGAGAGCTCTTAACAGGTAGCTCATGGCTTACTAGTCTCTACTGGATAATTCTGCTTTAGGACAGGATGGGTGCTGCCAGCTGAATGAAATATTTGCAGGTGGGATTGAGTCTGCATCTGGGAAAGGAGAGCTTAAAGGCAGAGGACAATGCCAGCAGTCAGGCATATGGAAGTACTCAGGAGATGGCCACTCTCCTCCCCTGAATTCTGCTCTACCTACCCCTATCCCACCCCCCACAACAACTCTTGTGGATGGAATAATTAACAATAAGCTGAAAACTCCAACAAAATGTAAACAATTCAGGACTTCCAAGTCCTGTTTTTCTATCTATGCATTTTTATATAAAGTTTATTTCCTCTTTATAAAATCAAGCATGCTTGTTGTGTATAGATATGATTTTTTTAAATAGGAACTTTTAAAAATTTTAATTGTTCAAGGACAGTTTTCTGCCTTTTCCTCCCATCCCAGTCCGTGCCCCCCAGCACTCGTCACCTCCCTCCCGTTTCCAACCCCCCCTTGTTTTTGTCCATGTGTCCTTTATACTTGTTCCTGCAAATGCTTCCCCCTTTTCCCCCAAAATTCCCTCCCCTATTCCCTTTGGTCACTGCAGCCTGTTCTCTATTTCAGTGTCTTTGGTTATATTTTGCTTGTTTGTTTGTTTTGTTGATTAGGTTCCTGTTAAAGTTGAGATCATATGGTATTTATCTTTCACTGCCTGGCTTATTTCACTTAGCATAATGCTTTCCAGTTCCATCCACGCTGTCACAAAGGGGAGGAGCTCCTTCTTTCTTTCTGCTGCATAGAATTCCATTGTGTAAATGTACCATAGTTTTTTGATCCATTCATTTACTGATGGGCACCTAGGTTGCTTCCAACACTTGGCTATTGCAAATTGTGCTGCTATGAATTTGCATTTTTGATAAATATGATTCAATAAAGAATTTGAAGCATCTAAAGACACCAAAAAATTTTTAGAAAACAATTGGTGAAATTAGAGTCTAGATAATGAAGGACAAGGAATTAATCAAGCTTGGGGTCGGGGGTGATGGTACGGGAGAAGACTAGGAAGTGTGAACTCTATAATATAGAACAAGAGCAACATTGCACACAAATTTGGCTCCACATTTTCTAACAGACAAAGTGAAAAGGGGAATATTAGTTACAATCTTTACAATCAGTTAAAGGCCCCAAGTCCTGGGGCCTAATTCTCCCAAAGGCCCAAATGGTCATTATAAAGAAATTTCACACTTTAGTGGGGTTGACAGTCATCTATGTGGATTTGATTACAGGAAACAGGAGGAGCATAGATGTGTCTGTCTTAACCTGGTGAAGGAGAAGGTCCTTCACTTCTGGTTAGCTTTGCTGGCAGGGTGGATCTAGGTTTAGTGAAACATAGAGTGTGCCTGATTTAAGAGGATTTTTTAAAGGGAAAGAAATGAAATATAAATATAAAATCAGGCATGAAAATGAATATTTACTGAGAATAAAATTCATAAAACATATCATTAAAATATGTGGAAATGCTGAATACAACCAATCATACACACACAAACTGCCTGGCACAGAGTTCTATAATACCCTTTCCCCTATCTTTATTTTTTTGGCTACTGTTTGACCTTCTTTTCACATGATCTTTTTGAATTTTATTTTTTTTATAGTGAGACTAGAAAGATAATTAAATCTTTTGGTATAGTTGATTAAAAGTTTTTTTTTTAAACTAGGGGGAGGGTGGTAATGGGAGGGAAGTTGGGAGGGAGGGTTGGGTGGGCTGGATTGGGAGTAAAGGGGAGAAAACTGTACTTGAACAATGATTAAAATAAAATTTAAGAAAAGTTTTTAAAAAAATTAGTAGTTGTTAAGAAAAGTTCTTTTCAGCTTCTCATATTGTTAAGGTCTTGTAAATTTATGATTATTGTTACATTAGGGTTTTCATATGTGAGTTGTAAGATGTGTACGGTTTTTCCGTGACTGGATTCTGACTGGGTTTATATGAAATCTTATCTCTTTTCCACTGCCACATGCTTCCAGTGCCAGAGGCTGCAGGGCATTTGCCGCCATGGCACAGCCTCACCTGTGCACCTTTGTATGAGCCCCCGTGAGTTGGCCCATAGGGTGACTACAAGAAACCCTGGATCCCCATCCTGGGACAGTGGGCAATAAGTTAACTATGCCCAGAAGTGACGTCACACCATAGAAATGTATCCTGCTAAACTCAAACCAAACATATAAAAACTTAGCTTCCCCAAATTTCTATTAGTTGCTCCAACAGCAGTAGATGTAAGAGGAAGTGTAGCTGAAGGGATTTTGAGTGAACATTGGTCTTAATTGATTTCAGTTAAGTATCTAACTTTTGCAAATTTTACAAAATCAAAGGAATATGAAAGCCCATAGCTAGGGCCCATTGCCAGTAGTTGGTGGGGCCAGAGCAACTAAAAAGCCCTGAGGCCAAAATCATTCCCTTTAGTTAAATCTTCCTCTGCCTCCAGAGCTCCATGAGGTAGCCAGGATTACTTCCCACACCTCCTGGGGTGGGGGTTGTCATATGGGATTTGGAGGCAGACACCGGGTGCCATTTTTTTTTTTTTTTTTTTTTGCAGTGGGACCCTGGGGTAATTATTTAACATCTCTGAGACTCAGCTTCAAAATTGAGATCATTAAGATGATACAAATATATGGGATTGTCCTGAGAATTAAATGGCATATGTCAGTTGCTTTGCACAGCACTTGGAGCATCATAAACTTGAAATAAATATTAAGTGTAAAAATACACTGGGCATCCTGAAAGAGACTGTCCAAGCACTTGCTTGTCCTCATTGGGACCAAGAAGAGATCCTGCAGCATTATAATCCAAAGGCCTTTCATATTTTAGAGCCACAAAGGTGTGCCCTTCGGATAAGTAGAATCTTGAATTTAGTGATTCTGATTTTTGTTTTCAATTTTCCTTGAACTGTGCTTGGGTCCACACTCTGGCTACATTAACCAGAAGTGTAAGCCCAAGATTAGAGCAAATTATAGCTGCTTTTTGTGATTGGAATGAAGGCACTGACCTAGCATGAGTGGAGGAGGACTAATTGAGGGTCAGAGGTTTACTAACTTAATCAGAGTGGATTGGGGAATAAAGTCCAAATATGTTTTCAAGGGTTTTGGACAATCGTTAGCATGGGTTGGACATTCATCTGCCCCTGTCTACCCGCTGTGTCCTGAATGTTAGCTTGCTCTGAACCCTTTGCTGCGTACAGGCTACCTGCAGCAGCCCAGGTGGCCAAATTTCTTCACTCCAAGAAGGCTGGCTCTGAAGGGGATTAGGGAAGCCTTTTCCACCTAGGTTTTTTCTCTCTGTCCCTGTACTGTGTAACTGAGAGCTTGTGAGTGCTGCTAGAAAGCACTAGGTGGGGCTGGGGAGAAGTCCCATATTTATTCCTGAGGCTCTACAGTGGGTTGATTTGCCAGATGTACCCTTACTAATCATTAGGGGGACTCTGTTGCCCTTTTAGAAATGATCATTTTGAGGACAGGGCCCAGCAGTGTAGAAAGACACTGGACCTCTCTGATTATTAAATTCTGCCACTCTTTGGCTGAGGAAGGATTTATTGAGCATTTCAGGTCACCTCTCATCACTCTTTCTGAAAAGGCTCACCATATCATCCTGTTCCTGAACAAACTGGATTTCTGCAACAGAAAACATGTTTATTTAACTTTTATTAAGAACTAATTTGGAAGTATCCAGCAGTCTCCAGAGGTCTTTTCTGTGGCCTCCTCTGCAGTTCAGGTATTATTTAATCACAAATGCAGTCTCACTGAGACTTTGCTGGATTTTCCTCATCTGCCTCCCCACAAAGAAATGAAATTATTTCCTGAACATCTTAGATCATGAAATGGTACCTTTTGGAAATGAAAAGATAATACTGTTTATGTATGAGCATGAGAGAATTACTTAACTTCTCTGTAGTAACACTGATTAAATTGAAATGACAGAGCTAATGTTACAGTTAATAAATGTTATACATATTCAAATCTGTCTAAATACTCAATATTCTAACTAATGTAGAAGATACTGTTTAAAATAGCAGGAATATCCATATTTTCTTGCAAATGTCATTTGTGCTATCCATTTCCAGTGATGAAAGTAAACTGTATTATGGGTGAGACCCATGTTGGTGATGGCTATGGATACTGTTTTGTCATTTAGAATTTTCTTAGCTAGATAAATTGGTACTGTTATGAGTCATTGAGCTGGCATTTGGGAATGGTTTTGTGACTGGTTGCATTTTGTAAATCAGAAGGTGGTGGGGTAGTGCGTGATGGGAAAATGGAACATCAGACATCAGTAAACAGGAGCTTTCAGTGGGGGGTGGCAGGTGGGGCTCCCCTGTGCTCCCCTCTCACAGCCTCCCAGAGAAATTTCATCATTGTCCCTTCTCTTCTTCATAAGAGAAAGTGTGTAGATGAGAACTGCTATTTCTGTGGCTCCGTGGGCATGTTTGGGCTGATGACCATAGCACCCTCTCTTTAGAGGAATAGAATATAGAACACAGAGGGGCAGGAACCCAGAGGAATGGGGATTAGGGCTGCAGTGTGGGCAGCTGGCTCAGGGTCACTGACAATGGGGACCAAGACTGCAGTCTTAGAGGACTTGCCTGTCCTCTGGAAAGTAAAGTCTTGATTTCTAAAGAAGAGTGGTTCCTCTTCCTCTGGCCATAGGAGATTATTGCCAGTTTGCTGTCTACCTCCCCCTCTCCCCAGATGCTGTGTTCTATTTCCAGAGAAAGTATGAGATTTCTAGCCCCCAAGCTATAGTTGCAAATTCTACCCTTGCCTCATGTTAGGTGTGTGACTTTAGGTTAGGTTTTTTAATTTTTTTTAATGATGGTTCAAGTACAGTTTTCTCCCCTTTACTCCCAATCAAGCCCACCCACCCCCCTCCCAACTTCCCTCCCATTACCACCCTCCCCCTAGTTTTTATCCATGTGTCTTTTAACTTTGTTCCTGTAAACCCTTCCCCTTTTCCCCTGGAATTCCCTCTTCTCTCTCCTCTGGTCACTTTCTGCCTGTCCTCTAATGCAGTGTCTTTGACTATACCCTGCTTCTTTCTTTGTTTTGTTGTTTAGGTTCCTGTTAAAGGTGAGATCCTATGGTATTTTTCTTTCACTGCCTGGCTTATTTCGCTTAGCATAATGCTTTCCAGTTGCATCCATGATGTTGCAAAGGGTAGGAGCTCCTTCTTTCTTTCTGCTGCATAGAATTCCATTGTGTAAATGTACCATAGTTCTTTGATCCATTCATTTACTGATGGGCATCTAGGTTGCTTCCAGCACTTGGCTATTGTAAATTGTGCTGCTATGAACATGGGGGTGCAAAGGTTCTTTTGGATTGGTGTTTCAGGGTTCTTAGGATATAGTCCCAGCAGTGGAGTTGCTGGGTCAAAAGGCACATCCATTTCTAGTTTTCTGAGGAAGTTCCATCCTGTTTTCCAAAGTGGTTGTACCAGTCTGCAGTCCCACCAACAGTGCACTAGGGTCCCCTTTTCTCCACAATCTCTCCAACACTTGTTGTTTGTTGTTTTGCTTATGTTGGCCATTCTGACTGGTGTGAAGTGGTATCTCATTGTGGTTTTAATCTGCATCTCTCTGATAGCTAGTGATATTGAACATCGTTTCATGTGATTTTGGATCTTCTGTATGTCCTCCTTGGAGAAGTGTGTGTTCAAGTCCTTTGCCCATTTTTAAATTGGGTTGCTTGTCTTCTTAGAGTATAATTGTGTAAGTTCTTTATACATTTTGGAGATTAAGCCCTTCTCTGAGGTATCATTGGCAAATATGTTTTCCCATACAGTTGATTCTCTTTTTATTTTAATACTGTTTTCTATAGCCGTGCAGAAGCTTTTTATTTTGATGAGGTCCCATTTGTTTATTCTTTCCTTTATTTCTCTTGCTCTAGGGGACATCTCTGTAAAAAAGTTTTTGCGTGATATATCTGAGATTTTCCTACCTATGTTCTCCTCTAGTACTTTAATGGTGTCATGGTTTATATTTAAGTCTTTTATCCATCTTGAGTTTATTTTTGTGTAAGGTGTAAGTTGGTGTTCTAGTTTCATTTTTTCCTGTGTTGCTGTCCAGTTCTCCCAGCACCGTTTGTTGAAGAGGCTATTTTTACTCCATTTTATGATGCTGCCTCCTTTATCAAATATCAATTGACTGTAGAGACTTGGGTTTCTTTCTGGGCTCTCTGTTCTGTTCCATTGGTCCATGTGCCTGTTCTTATGCCAGTACCAGGCTGTTTCGATTACCGTGGCCTTGTAGTATAGTTTAGTGTCAGGTATTGTGATCCCTCCTACTTTACTCTTCTTTTTCAATATTGCAGTAGATATTCAGGGTCGTTTATGGCTCCATATAAATTTTTGAAGTGTTTGTTCTAAGTCTGTGAAATATGCCATTGGTATTTTAATAGGTATCGCGTTGAATGTGTAGATTGCTTTGGGTAGTATGGACATTTTAATGATATTAATTCTCCCAATCCATGAACATGGTATATGTATCCATTTGTTTGTGTCTTCCTTAATTTCTTTCCTCAGTGGTATATAGTTTTCTGCATACAGGTCTTTTACCTCTTTGCTTAGGTTTATACTCAGGTATTTTATTTTTCTTTGTGCTATTTGAAATGGGATTTTTTCCTTGATTTTTGCTTCTGCTGTTTCATTGGTGGTGTGCAGAAATGCCTTTGATTTCTGGATATTGACTTTGTATCCCGCTGTTTTGCCAAATTCGTTTATTAGGTCAAGCAGTTTTTTGGTAGAGTCTATAGGATTTTCTACCTACACTATCATGTCATCAGCGAACAATGACAGTTTTGTTTCCTCCTTTCCGATTTGGATGCCTTTTATTTCCTTTTCTTTTCTGATTGCTGTGGCTAAAACTTCCAACACTATATTGAATAAAAGTGGTGAAAGTGGACAGCCTTGTCTTGTTCCTGTTCTTAGTGGAAAAGATTTTAGTTTTTGCCCATTGAGTATGATGCTGGCTGTAGGTCTGTCATATATGGCCTTTATTATGTTGAGAAATGTTCCCTCTATTCCCACTTTGCTGAGTGTTTTTATCATAAATGGGTGCTGTACCTTATCAAATGCCTTTTC
>PVIA01006914.1:0-90356 GCA_004024845.1 Tonatia bakeri | reverse complement strand
AATTCTTGTTTCTTCATTCTTTTCTGTTTGGTTGTTCCTTTCTTCCTTCTGGTCCACTCCATTGATTTGAGTCCCAGTTTTCTTCCCCTCACTATTGTTTCCCTGTGCGTTTTCCTTCATTTCTCTTATCGTAGCCTGCATTTGTTCATCTAATTTATGTCCAAAGTCAACCAATTCTGTGAGCTTCCTGATCAACAGTACTTTGAACTGTGCATCTGGTAATTCGGCAATTTCTTGGTCACTTAAAAAAATTGGTTCTGGGGCTTTCAAATATGTTTGAGCCATCTTTTAAATTTTCCTTTGGTTCAGATGCAGCTGTTTCGTAAGGGCGGTTGAGCCTTAGGTGTTCACGGGGCGGGGCACCCCAGTCGCTGGGTTGTGACGTTGTATGTGGGGGCGGGGTCTGAGAGGGAACAATGGCGCCTGCTCCGCTCTCTCTAGGACTTCCGTTCCCTCCACTGCCTCCCACAAGCAAACTGGACCCTTGCTGTGCTGGCTCCCGGGCGGTGGGCTGGTGTACTTTCTCGGACTCTGTGGGCTTCCCCGAGAAGTCTCCTGTGAGGCTGGGAGAGTCTCCCGGCCTCAGTTCCCAGACGGGGCTCTTAAGCTTTGAAATGCTGCGGCGCTGCCCGTTTTCACTTATTTGTGTGCAAACGTGTGGCTGCGGTCAAGGGCCTTCTTAAAAGGGCTTTTCCTGGTCTCATTATTTATTTGTGTAGTAAACATATGGCCTCTTGTCTTCCAAGAAACAGCATGAAGTCCCTCTGAGGAAGGTGATGATTTTAAGGCTACCCTATGTGTGTTTACATTTACATGCACGCAAAGCCACTCCTGAGGATCAATGGCCCAGTTGCACATTTTAAGTCCCTGAGTTCTTGCTTATTATTTAATATTTTTTTTGCCATTACCCCCATTCTCCATCAATCAAACGATGAGCAGTAAAACAAGGAAGTGCAACTAAATAGTTATCTTTCCTAATGATAGCAGCTTGGTAACAAGTAGCTGAAACTAATAAAGACCAAGAAATTTTTATGACCACCTATGGCTTTCCATCAAGCATATTTTATGGCTTCTAAGGCTGGGCTTGTAGTTTAATTCTTTTAAAATTTAAGAGTGATTTTGTAACAGATGAGAACTTCTCACTTGAAAGGGGCCTTCCAAGCCCCAGCTTTCAGGACTATATTGAGGATGAGTATGCCAGTGAGACTAGTTCACTTGAGGTTGGGCAGGTTCTTGACCCAACTCAGTAGAAATCATCAGGTATTCCTAGGACACCTGTCACGTTCCAGTGTCATGCACACTTATTCCTGGGACATATCACATACCCAACGGTGCCATACATACACTTTAGTGAAGACAAAATTGAGAAGATTCCTCTTTTCTCAACGTAAAGTTCTTATCCTACTATGACTTGTTTACAGCTTCATTGATGTGAAAGGCTTATTATAAGAGTAGAGCTGGAGACCCAATGAGTGGCTCGTACTCATGTGAAGTGTCCTTGATCTTTTTTTTTTTTTTAAGATTTTATTTTTAGAGAGAGAAGGGAAGGAGAAAGGGAGAGAAACATCAATGTGTGATTGCCTCTCCCTTGCCCCTCACTGGGGACCGGGCACAACCCAGGCATGTGACCTGACTGGGAATCTAATAGGCGAACTTTCGGTTGACAGGCCAGCACTCAATCCACTGAGTCACACCAACTAGGGCTAATTTTTCAATTTTAAGCTGATTTTACTGGTTGCCTTGCTTTAATCACGAAAGTTGCTTCCTGTAAGAAAGCCAGCTTTTCTTTTTTTTTATGTTTATCAACAGTTATTTATTTTTATTTTTTTTATTTTAATGATTGTTCAAGTACAGTTTTCTCCCCTTTACTCCCAATCAAGCCCACCCACCCCCCTCCCATCTTCCCTCCCATTACCACCCTCCCCCTCGTTTTTATCCATGTGTCTTTTAACTCTGTTCCTGCAAACCCTTCCCCTTTTCCCCTGAAATTCCCTCTTCTCTCTCCTCTGGTCACTTTCTGCCTGTCCCCTAATGCAGTGTCTTTGACTATATTTTGCTTGTTTCTTTGTTTTGTTGTTTAGGTTCCTGTTAAAGGTGAAATCATGTGGTATTTATCTTTCACTGCCTGGCTTATTTCGCTTAACATAATGGAAAGCCAACTTTTCTTAAAAAGGCACAAGTACATCTGAAAAACGCCAGCAAGGACATGCACAACACTAGCATTTTTCTAACAGAATACAAATGACTTGTACACATGATTAATGATGGTGCACTTGGCAACCAGAGACCAGAGCTTTCCAGTGACCCAGCTGGGACCCAATCCCCCATACTCCAATCAAGAGAGCAACTGTGACAGAATGAAATTTAAGGCATTATCAAAATAATTTGAGAAGTGCACACCATCCATAGAACTTGTGCTTCAGTTTTGATAACCATCCTCACCTCCTTTATTTCTTCAATGCCCAGAGCATCTTTGTATCATTATTCCCTAGTGATTGGTAGAGCAAAATTAACTTCTGATGGAAACTCATTTTAACAGACCAGAGTGCAATGCAAATGAGAAATTCCTGCCCTGAAGCTACCAGTGTGCAGTTTAAACTCAGACCATTTCAGAAAGCTTTATAAGGAGGTGCACCTTTAATCAAAATTACCATGGTAGCATTTAATGTGAGTAAAGTTATTTTTTAGACACTTTTTAAAAAGATTTTATTTTTTTTAGAGAGAGGAGAGAGGGAGAGAAACATCAATGTGTGGTTGCCTCCTGAATGCCCCCCACTGGGGACCCAGCCTGCAACCCAGGCATGTGTCCTGACTGGGAATCAAACCAGTAATCCTTTGGTTCGCAGGCTGGCACTCAATCCACTGAGCTACACCAGCCAGGCCAAGTTCTTTATTTTTTAATGGGGAAAAACATTCATTATGGAGATCAAATTCAAGAACCATACCCAGATGTCTCCTTTATTAGTTCTAGGCATTGCTATCTGACTGGGCAAGAACACTGAGTTCACAGGCCCCATTCGGTTGGGTAGCCATCCAGCTTTAAAGCTGCTGAGGAAACCAGATGGATTGGGTGCTGGGTCAGGGTAGAGGCTACTGTCACTTGAAAATCTGAGTTGCCATTTTCTTTTCCCCATGGACCTGTGTTTTTGGATTTTTTCTTCTCATTCTAAGTAGTGGCTACAAGAAAGCCCTTGTCTGGGCTACTTTTCAAGGTACTTATTTGCAAATTGGAGCTAAGAAAAAGTTAAAGGTGTATTTCAGTTTTCAAACTATAACTCCACATCAAATTAATCACAAAAGCTGTTCCTCAATGGGAGCTCACACTGCACCGATGGCAAAGAACTACTGCACTGGATGTATAGCAGTTTAAAATATGGGCTAATATATTATTTTAGGCAGCTGGCTTTTTAAGTCTAGACACGAAAATGCTGTATTTCAGATTTAACATAGACATCCACAAATTCACAACACAAAAGCAAACCTTATTTGACACCCCCCCCCATTTACTAGCCAAATTTAGTAGGCCAAGTTTTAACAACTGCTTTTAAACCAACCTAACAGCAAACTTCAGTATTGAGTGGAAAAGTCAGGTAGGACATTATTTATGTCTTACTTTGGTTCTAGCCTTTTATTTGCAGTTCATTCTTGATTTTAAAGGAAGCATTTAATGTGAATATTCTAGTGTTAAACCAGCTTCCTGGTGATCTAATTGACTGATTACTCCTCTCCAACCTCAAACTCATTTTGCAATGACTATCACATTTTGGCATGGCACAAGGGCAATTAAAAACTTAAATGTGAATTGCACATTGATAAATTACTACTGCTGAAAACATCTGAAAATCTAAATGTTGCTCTTGGTTACCTGGCATTGTGCCTTTCTAGAGACAATACAATGAGATGGACAGCCTGTAGTCATTTCTATCTTACCTGACCAGTACGGGTTTTTCCAACACTGCATTCTCCAGCCTGCACTTTCACAAGTGTATTGGATTCTTTCCCCAATAAGAACAGACAATCTGCTCACCTCAGTGTAAGAAGTCTATTTCAAGTACCTAAGGCTGGGATGAGTAAGTACCAAACAATAACCCACTATCCTGTTACGTAGCACTTATTAGTGACAATTACTAAACCAAGTTCCATTGGCTATTATTAGAAGGGCAAATGTTCATATTTTACTGCAAATCTGAATTTTTGATTTCCATTTTTTTTAAATCAGTGTTTTAAATTTTTTTTAAAAAAAGACTTCATTTTAGAGAGATGGGGGAGAGAGGGAGAAAAAAAGGGAGCGAAACATAAATGTGTGGTTGCCTCTAGCACACCCCCATACTGGGGATATGGCCTGCAACCCAGGCATGTGCCCTGACTGGGTGGGTATCAAACTGGTGATGCTTTGGTTCACAGGCCTGCGCTCAATCCACTTAACTACACCAGCCAGGGCTAGTTTTCGCTTTTTAATGAAAAAATTCCAACCTTGGGGCAACAGAGGAGGCTAGCAACCAAACAGTTTGGTATTTAAAACTTAGTAGTTTTAATTCATGGTCTTAGTTTTTATCAGATTTCCTAAGGGAAACAGGTTAAACACAGACTTGGGAATCTGCATAAGGTCAGTTTTGTTGAGAAAAAAGATGGTTGAAAGGAGTAATTACTAGCACTTCTGATTAGTATTCTCAGTGAGGAGATACTCATCCAATTTAAGCAGTCACCATCTATATTTCTGATTTTAAAAGTCTGAAAAAACAATTCCCCTGTCCACACAACATAACATACATTTACATCAAGAACTATGTCAGAGACACATCCTAAATGGATTAGCAACGAAGGACTTTTTCTCAACACACACACTTAGCCTTGAGTGTTGACTTATTTTCTTGGCCCCCTGTAGATGCTTCCTCTTGCTCACAGCTATAGTTAGGCAGTATGTATGCAGGTCCAAATGGAAAATTCTGTCTTCATGATGCAAGTGATTCCATCTCTGATCTCACCTAAAACACCAGATTTAAGACCCCAAACTATCTTTAATTCTGACTTCCAAAGGTGAACCCAGTATTTTAATGGGTGGGGAAGATTAGAACCTGAAGAATGGCAGATGATTTACAGCAATACTGTGAGAATACACTTTTAATCCTCATGCAAATAACTCATGAAAATACTCTTTTCCAGTACCAAAGCTTCCGAGTATTTTTTACATCTGTACAGTTGAAACGTAGAAAACGAATACAATTCTTATCTTGCAAGGTGGTCCCCACTCTGCCTTTGGGGAGGAAGGTAGTGGTGGGAAGGGGAAAGCCAGTTGTTATACTCCCAACACATGACATGATGGACAATAGCTGGATCAGCTCCACTATCTGGTGGAGCCAGAAAGTCTACTTGGTGTTCTAAAGTAATGTATGCCAAAACTGGAGGCCACAACACAGAACTCTCAAGAGGACCACTTATACAGGGTACTCCATTAATAGTTTGATTCCTCAAAGGTTCGGTTTCCATCAAGCACTGCTAAACTGGCCAGCTTTGTTTGTAATTATACATAAAAACAGGGTTTTTGTATCCCACTGTTAATGAAAAAAAATAAGCAATGTGAGAAAAGCCCACAATGGAAAAACTTGTCTCAAGATACAAAAAAATATTTGCCATGACATAAATTACTACCATGAGATTCTCCACATTTCAATATCCTTGAAAGTCAGTGATTTTGCTTACTGGAGTGCCTTATATAGATGGTCTGATTGGATAAAACACAGTATATTTTAATACTGATGGAGCATTAAGACATTTGCAGACAGCTATCATTCCCATTTTAGAGTTTTGTATATTTAAATGGAATGCCTTTAAAGTAATCAACTAATTTTTATATGGGTCTGAAATGTTTTATGGAGGAATGTTTCTTAGGGTGGTTGCAGAACATCTCCCTCAAGACTTTACATCCCTAAAGAAAATGAGTTATTCAAACCTTTTATGTAGCCCCAACTTTGAGGTATATAGGTTTTTAAAATCCTCATCCCAGGATACGCTTATTGATTTTCGAGAGGGGAAGGGAGGGAGAAACATTGGTCAGTTGCTTGCCTCTTCTACGTGCCCCGACCAGGGATGGAACCCACGACTTAAGCATATACTATGACTGGGAATTGAACCTCCAACTGGGCCACACCGGCCAGCCTTGGATATAACTTGGTTTTTAAAATCTACTTACAAATGATCAGATTACAATGAAGCAGTTCAAAATATTGGTGGCTATGTAAATTTCCTTTGTTAGGTATATTCATGTAGCTTAAAACAAAACAAACCCACCTTCAAACAGTTTAATCCAACTGGAGTTTCTCAAACTGCAGAACACTACTGCTTTGTTAAATATTGGTCTTCTGTTTTTATAAAATACAAATAAAATCTGGGATTTCTTTCATAGTTCTTACAGTAACACAACTTTAGGGAAGCACCAAACAGGTTTCTCTGGAAGTCACATTTCTTTGGAACAAGGGAACAATTACTTTTCGGATACTAAAAAGCAGAGCAGACAGAATGTTAAGAAATTAACTAAATTTTCACTTAACTTCCATCAAAACATATACCCTGTGCTTTACTGCTCATTATTTGTTTATTAAAACACCAAAGTGTTTATTGAACCTTGACTTTAGAATGAATAAACAATTAGATCACAACTCAATTTTTGTATTTAGATATGTTATGAATATATAGAGAGGGCATACTCTACTTGTAAACATTTCCCTTGCTAAGTTCTGTTCAAATCTATTACACCTCTCATTTACCTTCCATTTAAAATTCTTATTTTAATAAATAAAAGGGAAAACCGAAATTTAATTTATAAAGTTTTATTTTTGTATATGTGCTAAATCTTAGGAACTGGACAATCTTCAGTCAGTCTTGGCTTGTAAAAGGCTGAGAAAAGTGTGTGATTTGGGTGGTGAAATTTCCTTCTGAGACTCTGGATTTCAAAATAAAAAATTTCACTCATTTCCAAGTTTAAAACATGGAGTATCTTTCCCTTTTTTCTTATACCTATAAATTTGGAGGAAAAGTGCTACATTTTCCCAACAATTAAATCGTCAGAAACACAACAGGCAGCAAGTCAATACATTTAGCACTTTTGTAGTGAATTATCACACCCCAAAACCTTAGTTTTAAACACTAAACACTCACATAGGGGCAGGACCAATTTCGGTTGAGCCCTACTATGAAACCAGTACTGAATGGTTTTTTCTGTAACACAAAATTGTGGGGAGGAGAGTATTCTCCTTGCTCGGCAGTATGTAGTACCTTCAAACTAGAGACCAAAATTGGGCACTTATAATGAAAAGGCAATTTTCTTATCCAGTTATAATTCTAAATAAGGCAGGATATATCCACCAAATTAACCACAAAATTCAGCAAAGAGTTCATGAGAAAACGTAAGCTGAATACTTAAAAACAAAAACAAACAAAAAAACAACCCCCCACTACATTGGAATAGTCATCTGAATATTCATAGACTGCTGCTTTCATGTACAAATGTAACTCAAATAAAAAAAAGGATCCTCATCTTTTTACCACTACAAGTATTAAATAAGTTGTCACCATTCACTAATAAAAGTTAATCATGAAAAAATATAAAACATTTTAATAACTCTAAATTTGTATACATAAGAGCTAAAAGACACAAGGTTGGGAAATTGAGAGAAAAATCAACAAGACAAAAACCCCAAATATGATCATGTTCTTACTTCTGCCTCTACAATGCTGAAGATGAAAATTTGGTTGGTGGAGAGCTTAGAAACAGCAGCAATATGGTTTTTACCAAGTTGTACACTAAAATACTTAGATCCAATAGGGCAAAGCCCTTGTTCACACAGATTAACAATGAAAATATCTTCGGTCTTTATGTTAACAGATTCTACTGTCTTCTATAAAGTAATCATGCCATTTAGAATTCTGGGGATACTTCTTCAAAAGGAAGACTAGCGATTCCGCAACAAACATTTAAAGTAGGAAATATTTATATGGCTCAAGAAATCAGTTGAGGGATAAATAATCTTTAGGCACTTTGAAGACTTTAAGTTTAAAATGTGCCATTTATGTTCAGAAAAAGACCTTAAAATCACCACTATGTTGCTCTTACAGTAACATGCATCTTAAAATTTCCGGTTATACATGAATGCTTGTTTAAGAGTTAAGTATAGAAAATAATTTGCACAAACAAACAAAAAATAACTCTGTTCACTTTCCCTTCATCCTGGTCACAACACAGACCACTCTTCATCAAACAGAGGGAAAAATGATTCAAAAACCCTCACCTGGCACAAGGGGACTTGTAAATTGAAAGCAATCAAGGTGGGATCTCTCTCTCTAAGGAGAAAAAATTCACAGCCTATTAAAATGTCAAGTCATTAAAGTTCTATATTAAGTACACCACATTTATTAAGGAGTGGGAAATGCAAAAAAAAAATTCACCTCTCAGTTGGTGAGATGATGTATGTATTTAATGATAGCAACTTGTCCAAATAAAGTTAACCTAACCTATTTTGCTTACTGTTAAGGAAGCTTGGAATTGAGGAACTTTTAAAATAAAATTACCAATTGGAATTGCAAGCACTGTGTCCCACTTGCATTCAAACTTAAATTCAGATGTAATATACTTAAGGTAAAAAAAACAAAGCAAAACAAACAAACAAAAACAGGACCTATTCTGGTTCAAAATTTCCTAGTGTTACAGAAAACCTAGAAGCATAGGTGGACTATATAGAGTACTGTGAATAAGATACCCAAAGCTTTATCTGAAATACCTGCCCCCTTTAATCACAAAATAAAGCAATTCTCAATTTTGTTTCTGCTTTGTTCAGTTCCAACTACAGCCTTTTTGACAAAACATTTTCCTGTTAACTGAACTTTAAAAAAATACAACCAAGCTTGTGCTCATTAAATATACACGTATATAAAAACATACAAAAAGTACAAGATTGATTATGTTAGGAAACGTTTACAGTGTCAACATCCTGTTTTCTCTGAATGTTTAGTAAAGGGCGGAAGATCAAATCTGTCTGTGCACAAAAACTCAATGTGACTAAGTCCTGAAGCCTGTGTCATGCCTAGGCATGCTATGCACAGAATTAATTTTTAATATGCAGTCCTTCTGGAAATTAAAAAAAAAAAAAAGACAAAAAAAGTAAGTAACCAAAAAAAACAAAAACACACCACAGGACAAAAAGTTCTTCTTAAATCAAATTCTATTTGTGAATCCAGCAAAATAATTTCTATAAAATAAAACAGCAAAATATTTAAATAGAATAGGGTGGACTGTATCTGTTTGCAGGGGTATTTGGTTTTTAGACATGTTCCAAATAATTACACACATTCAAGTTACCAATTCTCTTTTAAATACAGTATTAACCGATGAGTTTTTTGTCTTTAATTAGATGTTTATTCTGAAATTATGATACCTCAATTATATTAACTAACCAGTAGTTTCCTTTTTAATTAGACCCTGCTTTAATTTTTTTGGAATAATGGAAAAGGAGCTAGGACAACTCTTGCTTTCAAGTAAAACTGTGACTGAGCGGAAACTCAGCCAGACATCTTGGTGCAGTGGTGCACCAAGCACTGTGGGATTCTGAGGACTTCCACTTCTCTGGGATCCAGCAGAAGGAAAGTTTTAGAAGATTCACCTAATAAGCTCTACCAAAGAAACAAAACAAGCATACCAAATACAGTCTTCTATTAGGCTCCAAGCATCCTGACATAGCAAATTTTTGCATATTTGTTTTAAATCTTTTAAAAGTCCCATTACTGATACTTAAGATTCTTTATCCCACCCAGAAATTAAACTGTCGAACATTAAATGTAAGCAACGTATGTGTAACTAACTGAAAACCGCCTGTTTGTCACATTTCTCCCCTTGTTTTCTATTTTATATTCTAGGTGTAAGAAGGAAAAGCTGAGCAATACAGCTGTCACACTGGGACAACTGCTGTCATTATGGTAATTTTTTCCTCATTGGCTACACTAACTTGGTGTGAAGCCATGCTAAATGTTACAGCATAACTATAGCTTCAAAATGATTAACCTATACCAGAATAAAAAGGCAATGAAAAAGATCTAGAAACAATGTTACATCACCAATTTTCCACATCAACCAAATAATTTAAAGGTTACCAGTCTTACACTGATCATAATAAAACTGACTCCAGTGGCAAAGAATTAACATGAAACTATTGGTGTGGTTGACATGGATGGGCTCTGTTTTGTTGGTTTATTTTTGTTTTTGTTTTTTTTTGTAAAGGAGTTGATTCAACTGCCGTGAGGCAGGCAACACTGGCTGCAGAGTGCAATGGGTATAACAAGAAAATTAACTTTTGTAGTTTCTGTAGATTTGTGAGTCTCATCAAGAAAAAAGTTTCTTGCTTAAGAATTAACAGTCAAACATTAATATACTATATACACCTTTGCCATTTACACATTAGCATCAGGCCATTTATTACAAAACACTATACACTTTCCACTGCAGGCGGGTTATATATGGACAGCAAATTTCTGCAGATAAGACAGTGAATAAACTCTCCACTCCATGTTGATTAGGAATAGTTTTTTTTTTTTTAAATATTAGCCAGACACAGAAAAAAGTTGGACTGTAAGGCCTGGGTGCACAGTCTTGATGGAACCAGTTAATTATGTGCATTTCACTGATCCTTTGTCTGAGGTGGGGATACTTCTTCACTGCCTTCGTAATTTTCTTGTGCTCGTTGGCCAGTTCTCTGAGGGTTGTTCATGTGATGTGCTGCTGGGCCTGTATATGGCTGTCCATGCACGTGGTTATTCTGGGAGGGAAAGATAGGCATGTTAAATCTTTTTTGTGTTAATCTTAAACTTAATAATCATGGGCTACAGTTTGTGAAAATATAATCACTTCCCTCATCCCTGAGACTTCCAAGTAATAAAAATGGTTGGTCTAATGGTGAAAAACAAACAAACAAACAAACAAACAAAGGGGGGGGTCTGAAATAGAGAAGCTAGCCTAAATGCAAATGCCAAAGCTGCAAATAAGAGCAGTGCAGGTCTATATAAATCTGTGGCAAAAGTGATTTTTAGTGCCAAAAATTATTTAGATCCAAGTCTGACAAATAAGGGATCATAGCCTGTTGTTGCTTGTGGTCAGAACATTCACAATGATTTGTGAGCCAGAGCACATCTGCGCTGACTCTTCTAAGCACCTTGAAATTTCCATATGCTTAAATCTAATAACCATATGAAGGAGGTATCTTTGAGCTCGCTGAATAGACACCATGAGCAAATCTCACCCTCCTGAGCTAAAAAAATTCACGGAATGGAAGTTTATCATTGAAATTAAATGGTGGCAGACACATCCAAGGAGTACTGTAGGGACTTGATCCCTTTATGAATCTTGTGATATATGAATGTGTGGCAATGGCAACTAGTAGACAACAGAATAATATTGGAATGGTGATAATACGAGGCAATAGTATCACCACGTTAGAAGCCTTGGAGTGAGTATAAAGAACAGCTGTGTTCACCAGAGAACTTAATTGCTTCCCATCTCCTGTTTTACTACAATATAAAAATCGAGCCTTGTACATTTTCACATTGAACATGTTAAAAAACTTGTATCAAAAAAATTAATCATGAGATCTGCATGAACACTAACCTTGAACACAGAACGATGCTAACGAAAACAAAACAATGTGGAAGAAGCATGATTAATACATGAGCTCTCAGTATGAATTTTGTTCCTTAACCTTTAACCCCTGGACCTTCACTTTTCTGTATATTCCCATCAGCCAAGATATCTGCATTTACATTTTATAATTTATATTATGAAAATAAGTGTCAAATATGTATTTTCTATTCAACATTCTATTTCCACCCTGAAACAGAAGAAATATATGCCTATCTTAGCCTTACAGACTGAAAGTGTCACAATCCTTTGTACTAAATAAATATCATCATTTTATGTTCACATGAATTATCAAAGCTTCACAAACTTTCAATACTAGTAAAAGAGGGGCACCTAGCTGACCAGGAAAACACCACAGAGGCAAATTCAAACATGCCACATCATGACTCCACTCTAACCATTCCTTTTTTGATTATGCCCCCAAAGCTAGTCTAGGTGATCCCTCTATTATTTTACAGTCACCCCCCTCCCCTCCAAAAAGAGGAAGAAAAACCAATTATTCTTAAAATACAGCATGAAAATTGGTTCTAGGGAATAGAAACACAAACTGACCCCTATTTACCTGTTGATATTGAGATCCCGGCGAATGGGGGTATAATGGGGCGTCTTCAGGAGGAGGCGACTCATGCTCATCTGGGGCATCTTGGTCATCTGGCTCCTAATTTTAAATATTTAAAGACAAAGAATTATGTAGGCAAATTCAAGTTTATTTTTATTTTTTTCTATTTGAAATAAATTTTTAGAAATAAACTAACAACTTTTCTTTTACTGCAGATAAATTCAACTGAAAAAAAAATTCCCAATTTGGGTTCTCTTAGAAATACTATGTCAAGCAATTTTACAGAAACTTGAAGAAAGATCTCTCAATTAAGATCACCTTGTAGTAAACATTTAAACAAACAACACGTCAACATAATTTTTTACACTATTATTAATACATAATAAACACTGGCCTATAAAGTAAAGAATTACTTTGCTTTCTTCCATTTCTATCTGCTGCACACTGGTGGCTTTTTTTACCTCCTCTGGACAGAGTTCACAAGCTTTTGCAAGTGTCATCCTAGCACTATGTGATCTCTCCAAGAAATAACCATTTGACGTTTCATTGCTTTGAACTGGAGGAGACCAATTGTTGTAAGTATATTGAGGATTGCCAGTGTATGGTCGTCTCTCAAGTTCATCTCCAAGCCATTCCACGGCCCAGGTCCACTTTCTTTTAAGATCTCCATTGCCCTTCAAAAGAAAATAAAACCATATATGCAAAAGATTTCAGAATAATTTTCAAAGTTAGCTTAAAACAACTCCAAATTCTCACAATAGGAGAAAGGGTGGGCAGGGGGAGAAAGAGAGGGAGAGAAACATCCATTAGTTGCTTCTTGTACATGTACCAATTTAGGATTAAAACTGCAACACAGGCATGTGCCCTGACTGGGAATGGAACTAGCGGCCTTTTGCTTTGTGGAATAATGATGCCCACCCAACTGAGCCACACCAGTCAGGGTGATTCTATTCTTTTAAAACAGATTCCTTAATTCTGATTCAAATTTCTACAAAACTGTAAGAAAAAAACCCTCACCTGCAAAATCTGGTAAGCAACAGGACAATTGCTAAAGAGAGCCACCATACATTTAATACACTGGTATGCTCTTTTTTGATAGTGATTCTTAGAACGCTGGATTGTGTCAAATAGCCCATCTCGATCATCTGGGATGCCTTTAAGTGCATTATGAATTCTGAAAGAAAACCAGATATAAAATAAAAATTTCTAAAATCAAATAGCAGCTAATATTTATTCAGTACCTACTATGTACCACACAGTATCATAGGTAGTTAGCAAACCCTTGAATAGATGAGAAAATGGGTGAAGAGAAATTAAATAGCTTGCTTAGCAGACTGTGTTCTTACCAACTTATTACCAATCAAAAATGATATTGCTATGTCTGTTAATTCGAGTACATGACCAGAAGTAACACTAAGAGTAATAAACTTAAAATTAAAATTAACTAGCAACCAAGTTTATGGCTGTTGTACTTAAGAATTTGCTTCAAATGAGTTCCTTTTGTAATACAGCATTTCTGAAGGTTAAGTTAGAATTCAATGACTATGAAATAGTAATATAATTTGGAAGTACAGAATTAATTTGAATTCTAATGATGAGAATACATGGCAGGCAAAGCAATTTTTACCAGCAATACTACAATTTGGCTGATTTGTAAAGAATGGAAGATTTCATTTCAGCTCCTGCCAAACTACAACAGGACAATATGTAGTCAATGATTTTTTCTTCTTCCCCCAAATAATTTAAAAAATGACTGTGGGGCAAAAATGCACCTTGTTTCCTCTGTGCTCAAAACCACTTGCTAGTGAACCAAATGTGGCATACACATACAGTGGAATGTTAATCAGTCTAAAAAAGGAGTAAAACTGTGTAACATGTTATACTAATGAGCCCTGAAGACACATCAAGGTAAGTGAAATAAGCCAAAACAAAACAAGTAAGTATATGATTCTGCTTATATGAGGTACTTAGAATAGCTGAAATCAGAGAAAGAATAGTAGTTACTAGAGGGTGTGTCTTTACCATTATCACTTGTTTTAATCAAACAAGTAAGAGTTAAGACGTGACTAATTGGTTTAAAGCTATAAATGCATATAATAATTTATTTAATTAATTTTATTATTAATCCTCACCTGAAGACTTTTTCCCCCATTGCTTTTTAGAGAAAGAAAGGAGAGAAAGAAACATGGATTGGATGCCTCCTGCACATGTGCAGACCAGGGATATAATAAGCACCTGGACCTTGCCTGGACTGGGAAAGGCACCAGCAACTTAGGTATGTGCCCTGACTAGGAACTGAACTCATAACTTTTCAGTTATGGGATGATGCTCCAACCGAGCAACACTGGCCAGAGCTGCTTACAATTATTTTAAATGAAAATAGTAAAAGTTGAATTCCATTAAAACCAATTCTTAAATAATTTTTAAAAAGATTTATTTATTTTTAGAGAGAGGGGAAAAGAGGGAGAAAGGGAATGAAACATCGATGTGCAAGAGAAACATCCACTGGTTACCTCTCACACATCCCAACCAAGGATCTAGCCTACAACCCAGGCATGTGTCCTGACTGGGAATCAACCCAGTGACCTTTCAGTTTTCAGGTCAGCACTTAATCCACTGAGCCACATCAGCCAGGGCAAAAACAATTCTTAAGAAAACTTTCAAATCCTTTGACCATATTGAGAAAGGTACTGGACAATTCCAAAGAAAGTAACTAGAGTTTTAGAACTACTAAATTCTGTATATTGTGAATATTGGTTCCAGTTTAACGCTATTTTTATAACATTAATTCAACTGTTTGAAATCTATTATGGTAATTTTGGAGATAATTTGAAAATATGAATTAATGAATTCTGGCATTTGCAAATCCATTAAGATTTAAGACTGTTATTTTAAGCATTTTCTTATTAGAGAACTGTTTTCAAGTTCATTTTAATTATTATACTGAGAGTCAATCTGTTATATAGATCTTGAATTGTTTCCCTTGAAAAAACTATTATGCTATTGTCCAGGTGGGTAGGGAATTTTTAAGATCTGGTGGAATTGTCAACTAATTGCATAGTTTATCATTACCATATAACTAACTCCTGGAATTAAAGATGATATATTAAGCCTTTATGGTAAAAAACCTAAAGAAGAATTCTGGAAGAAGCTTGAGGGACAGTTAAGGTGGATAAAAGTTCTAAAAAAACAAACCTCTAAACTTTTTACACACTGAAAAACTAGTTAGAGTTGATGCTCATTCACGGATTCCGTATTGGTAATTTTGCCTACTTGCGGAACTTTGTAACGGTGGGGGGGGGGGGAAGCAGCCCCAAAACAAAATGAAACGATACTCAGTGGTGCTTGCTTTTAAGGTCATGAGTAGAGTGGCAATTTGGCAACAAATTTAATTTGCCCAACACACATTCCTAGCTGAAGTGGAACAGAAGGGCACCGTATTGTTTTAGCTTTCAATGTAATGTAAACAAATGTCTCTTCTACCATCTACTTAGTGATATCTTTTCCACATTTTTGTTGATTTCACTGTTTAAAATGACTTCCAAACATTATTTTATGTGACTAATTCTAAAACTCATATAATCTAATCCTAAAATAAGCCTAGGGAATTATTAACAAAATTAAAATATTTACCAAAAGCCTATGCTAGTTTTTCATTCATTAAAAACAAATCAATTCAAAGACAAAAGTTAGTATATTAAGTATTCAAGTTGGGCAATGAAAAAGGCTTAAAAATGAAATAAAATATAAGAGGGGAACTTTTTAGTCTTATCTTATGTTTCTGTTAAAATAAAGCATTTATCAGATCTCCGAGGTGTTAAAAAATATGTGTTGAGTAGCAAGTTAAGTTAATCTAAAAGTTGGGCAAGTAACAAAAAAGGGTATCTACCTGTGAGTCTGCCAAGAGTCCTCAATCAGTAAGATTTGCAAAAGCAGATCCAAATAGGGTCGGAGTTCGTAAGTGTAGGAATATGCAACCTAAAAACAGGTAAGACACAGTGAACAACCTTTTAAAAAGAATACCAAATCAAATCATAGAGACATATAGACGTTTATTTTCTTTTCACCTGCCAGAGAAGTTCACTGAGGACAGTAGATGAAAACTGAGGATTCTCCCAGCAGCAAAAACGAAGCAATTTGACGGTTTCCTCTGAGTTACTGCAATCCTCAATGATTTTCTTCACGTAACTTGTTCTCACAAATAAAATGTCTGCCACATTCTGCTGAATTGGCATTATAGGTTGTGATAAATTAGGATCACCAAAAGGATTGGGCAGAGGAGGATTACCTAGAATAAAGATTTGTCATCAATGAGAAACTAATAGGCTCCTTCATAATAATACACAGCTTCCTTCCAAAATACAAACAACTTATGGATTTTTTTAGTTCTAGAAAAACAGCATACACCTTCAGGGTTTTTGTTTTATATTTAAACATCTTCAGAATTACTTTTAATCAGGTACTATATATGCCCAGCAGTATTTTAAAACCACTGTAGAGAATGGAGCATTTGACTTACCATTGATTGAAGACTGCATTCTTGATGAGACATTGCAACAGCGTATCAGCTGTGACACTACTGAGTATAATTTGCCTAATTCAGCATACTGGTATTTGATTGGAGGACCTGGGCCTTCATCTAAAGACACAAGCATAAAGGTGGCAGGTACGCTCAATTTCAGAAGCTGTGTCTTCTCTGCCACACCTACAATGAAGAAGATGTGAGGGAAGAGAGAAGAATTATAAGAGGAAAGAATTAAGATGGTATGGGTTTCATAAAAAGTAGTTATCTAAAATATTTTCTATAATTTTTTATGATAAGAGATTTAACCATAACAGAAAATCTACTGAGTATTAGGTTAAACAGTGACCATGACATTCCAATCACACTGGGCATAAAGATGATGAATACTTTTTGTATGTATGACCTGGAGAGTCTTGGGGAATGGGGAAGCTGTTAGGAAGATAAAAACTAATAAAAACAAAAAAACCAAAACAGAACAAAACAAAACTCCTCAAAGTTCCCATGCCAGGTTATCTACTCAAACTGTGTCTTCCCTAGACAATCAAACCCACTCTGATGGCTTTAAGTTCCAGCTATTTTCATTCAGATAATTCCAAAATATTTCCAGAAGTATCTTACTGTTCTATCGAATATCTCTGTTTGGGTGTCATACAGGCTTAAACTCAATGCCCAAACTGAACTCATCATCATACTTCCCCTGTCCATGTTCTTTCCTCCTATTATCCCTTACAGTACAAACAAGGCACCACTATCTGCTGTTTGTCCAAATGGAATCCTAGGCACCATTCTTAACCTCTTTAAACGCATTCCCTCTCCTGGATATCCAACTACCAAACCCTACCTCAAATAAAAGAGAACCAGAACCTGTCCACTTATATCCCCTTCATTGCCAGTCTCCCAGCACAGGTCACAACCATCTCTTCCTTATAGATCATTTTAACAATCTCTAGTCTCATCCCCCTGCAATCCATTACACACTGTATCCAGAGTGATCTTTCTATAAAGTATGTCTACTCAAAACACTGCAATGGCTCATCAGTGCTCTAGAAATAAAGTCCAGAATCCCTCACACAAGGCTTATCAGAGAATACTGCTTACCATTCCTGACATCCCCACCTTACATCAATTTTAAGAGGACTGAATAACTTTCATTGTCTCCAATGAACCACCCTGAGTTTATTACAAGTCTTTGCATCAGCTGTTCACTGTGGATGGAAAACTCAAAAAACCAATTCTCATATGACCTTCTCCATTAAGTCCTCAGTATTCCCAAATCTGGTCAGGTACCCCTATGATCTACTTTTACAGCATTCTGTATCTTCCTTATGATAGCCAGTAACACACCTTTTGGCAATTACCACTTTATTTGCCTCTATGCCCCATTAGGCAATAGACTCTTATTTACAGCCTTATTCCAAGAAATATAATAAATACAGGTTCACAATCTCCTATTTGAAATCCTGAAATTCAAAAAGCTCTTATAAATGAATGAATGAATGAATACATGAATGAATGAAAGTCTCAAAATGCATTTGGCGGAAAAAATCTGGCCTGAACTGACGAGAGGCTATGTACAATCTTTACTTCTCAGTGTGAGTATTCATGTTTTACTGTAGAAATTTTAATGTGTACGATTAAGGTACTGTCTTGGTGCCAGCTACAGGCATGTTATATAACGCAGGTTATATGCACTGCCTTACCTTTCTTAAATCCAAACAATTCAGACCCCTGAAGCATACATGGCCTTAGGATTTCACAGTAAACTTTATAGACCTGTATTTGTCTTTAGTAGTAAACTTTTACATTAGATTACATTATGAACCAATGATGTATGCTTTGTGAACGGGCAGTATCTAAAAAGGCAGTTAAACAAAATATGATTTTTGTGACTGCCTAAATTTGGTATTTCTAAGTTTGAAATATAGATTCCACTTATGCTTGTTTGTGGAAAGAATCTTCCTTCTCAACTACAAATAATCAAACATCCCCAGTATGGAAAGGTAATAGAAAATACGGTGAACCACAAAAACAGGAAGTACAATGTTAAAAAGGGCATAAATCAACTGGTGATTAGTAAGTTCACAAACAAAAACCTAGAATGACAGGGATATTTGGGTGCAGAACATAATTTTGGACTTAAGGGCTTAAATTTTTTTTTTTAATCTTTGTACTAATACCCAGCTGATATATAATTTCAGTCTTAGGAAACTTATCCCCATTAGCCAAGTAACAAACACCAAATGACAATGGAAGGATTTTTTTATGATACTTATCTAACTACCCATCTATTTTCATTCAACAAACATTTACTAAGTGCTACTGTGCAAAGCACTTATCTTTGCAATCTAGTTGGGAAGCAACATAAAAATTTGAACATTATCAAAAACGAAGTATAATACAGCATAGCATACTTTTTCAAGGCAAGTTATTATGGAATAACTGAAAGAAAAAATATCAGGTGAAAAACCCTGGCTGGTGTAGCTCAGTGGATTGAGCGCGGGCTGCGAACCAGGCATTGCAGGTTCGATTCCCAGTCAGGGCACATGCCTAGGTTGCAGGCCATGTCCCCCAGCAACCGCACATTGATGTTTCTCTCTCTCTCTCTCTCTCTCTCTCTCTCTCTCTCTCTCTCTCTCTCTCTCTCTCTCTCCCCTTCCTTCTCTAAAGATAAAACAATAAAATCTTTAAAAAAAAAGAAAAAGAAAAAAGATCAGGTGATGTTAGAGTAGCTTACTTTTAGAATAGTATTGTTACACAGAGGTAATAAATAACATATAAACAAAGACTTATGTATGAATAAACCCTATACTCAAACTTGAGGAAATACATACACAACCTGGGGACCTTTTGAAAATGTGGATTCCTTGTGCTAGCTTTCAGAATTCCAATTAGGTTGATTAGAACAGGGCCTAGGAATCAGTATTTTCAAAAAAACAGATGGATCTGATACCATCATTTTGGGAGATAAAATAGGATTAAAACACAGATTCTGACCTATGTCTTCTTACTGCAGAGATAAGACGCACGACTAACTATAATATGCAAGGTGAAAAGTGCAGTGGAAAAACAAAAGTTTAAGATAAGATGCATAATAGGTTTTATGGAATACTGTATCTACTTTAGACTGAATTATATCTTATCACATGACTTAAATGACTTCACCATTTAATACATTTAAACAGAATCATGAGAAGTTAAATCCTTACCTAAATTGGCATACATTACAAACAGGTTGAAATACTGCTGTAAATGACGCCCATGCTCTGAAACTTCCCTTCTCAAGAGATTTAGTACTGCTCTTAGTAAGTGATCGCTCAGGCTTAAGTTGTCATAAGCCTGTAAAGGATAAAATATTAGTTGTTTTTTCAGAAAAAAGGTTCAGGTATGATATAATTCTATTCACATAGAAAAGGGATATGCACACATATATGTTCAATACAGGCAGAAGTTTCTGGAAAGACTAATGACAAAAGTGATTAAAAAGGGTTGCTTGTTAGAAAAGGGAATGAAGATCCAAGGTAGATTTCATAATAGAACCTTCACACTATGCTAATATTTTTTTGAAAGTCTATTTTAAAAAATCTTTAAGAATAATCTATGTAACATGAGATGTATCACTAAGCCACTACATGTAAATGAATCAACAGAGAAAATTCCAGTTTTTAAAGAGCCAATAATCACTATTCATTGATGTGAAGTACTTAATGGAATTCATAGACATTAGACTGCATGGTGTACGTGCATGTGTACACATTTGTGTGGTAAATATATAAAACAGATGTGCATATATTTGTGACTTCAAATTCCAAGAACAGAATTAATTTGTAAACATTTAATCATTAGGAAAAACAAAAACTGGGCAATTACCTGACTAGAAGGTCCAGGAGATGCAAAAGGTGAAGGACATGGCCCATCTTGCAAGGAAAAATGTGCAATAAAAACGATAAGTTTTGCAAATGCACCCCTTACTTCTGCACTAGGGCATTCCAATAGGTATTCAGAAAAGCGATTTGACACATTAAAAAGGACATTATGAGCAAACCAAAAACGCACATTCTTGCTGTGACGAAGAAGAATACACAATGCATCATACCTAAAACAAAACAGAAAAAAACCTGTGACTATCAATTCAGTAACATGTTTCCTATAGTACAGGGATGGGTTTCTACAAAACATATAAAAACTAGTACTAGTATTAAAATGATAGGTGAGTACTATGACTCGCTTTATTCTCAGAGTGACAAGAGACAAAATCTTATATAGTTCTCTATAAACCTATCACCAAACTCTTCCTAGGTTGAATGACAAAATAATACCCACCCTTCCCTTAGACATCTTACCCCTGGATAAGTAAATAAAAATAGTTAAATCAAGGTATCATAGCAGCCTTTATACCTTCACTATTAGAAACACAGGAAGCTCAAAAATTTTAATTTTTTACCCTTTGAATCTATGGCAGAATTTAACCTAGGGAAGTTAAAATGTAGTATTTCCTAATAAAATAGTTTAGACTTTTAACTATCACCCTATAATCTTTCACACAGGGGATGTCAAAGATGGTATAAAACAGTAGAACTAGAAGCCTGCTTCTAAACAATAGGTTATGTTTAATCTAAATAACTGCCTTTAAAAAAAGATTTTACTTATTTATTTTTAGAGAGAGGGGAAGAGAGGGAGAAAGAGAGGGAGCGAAACATCAATGTATGGCTGCCTCTCATGTGCCCCAACTGGGGATCTGGCCTGCAACTCAGGCATGTGTCCTGACTGGGAATCGAACCAGTGACCCTTTGGTTCACAGGCTGGTGCTCAATCCACTAAGCCACACTAGCCAGGGCTAAATAATTATTTTAATATGATTTCTATTATTACTTCTAAGAGATTTTAAGTTCTGTATTCCAAATCTGACACAAGATTATCATGGCTTGGAAAAAATAAACTAGTATATTAATAATCAATAATCAAGCTAAATGATAGTATAACAGAAATGAAAAATCCAAAGCAACGTACCAATCACTGGCAGAGCCACGGACTACTTTCTTGGTGTGAAATCCTGTGGTGAAGAGGAACCTAGCAGCAAGCTGAATACTAATCATAGCGATTTCTTCTGCTTCAGGCAACAGGTGATCTTGCCCTATAAATAAAATGCAGGTATAAAAATCAAACTAATTTCTATGTTTAAACCCCATTTTCAAACATGTCTACATTTCCAAATTTCAGAAGCCCCAACTTTGAATAAACCCCTATTAGGCTACTCATGAAATAATTCTTAATAGTTCTAGTCTAAAGCACACTTGAAACTAATGCTTGAATCAAAAACAAATTGTTAAAATAAACAAAAGCTCCTGTTCTCAAATAGCATGACAGTATGTATCACTCAAAGATAACAGTCTTCTGAATAAGACTAAAACCAAATGTAAAAAACAAACATGTTGATACCTGCTAAGAAATCCTGCATTAAAGTAAGAGTTGTGCTCTATTATTAAGAAGCTAAATTTTTGATACTTACCTGGAGGAGGATTTAGGTAAACACTATTACATGTAAGCAGTTTTTTCATAAACTGAAAATATTCCAGACTGTACTGCATTCGGTTATGCATGAACTGCACGTTCTGTTTCCGTACACTTCTCTCAATGGCTGATGGCATGACAATCTGATGGGGTCTTGTGGCGACAGTAAGCTCTGATATGTACTTTGTCAACTCATCACCTTGGTCTATTGTGTCCAATCGCTCATAAAAAAGTATGTAAGCATTCCACCACCTTTTTTGGCGCCTGTATGACATGCGTTTCATCATGTGATCAAATACTTCTCCCATGTACTCTCCACCAAAACACTGGTTTTTCATTTCTTCATCATCATCCATTTTGCACTCTGTTACATCTCCATCATCAAATTTATACCACCGATTTCTCTCACCATCTACACCATTTCTTTGAATGATATAAGAATAATAATGTCCCCCACTTGCTTGACCACTGTGTACAAGTACACCAACAAGCCTGTATTTCGTGCTTCCTGCTGTCTCACTTTCAGACTGCTCGTTCTGTTGTATTAACTGACTCTCTGGATTTACATTATCTCCTTCCAGCTTTGCAACACCTGCAACTGTGTAAGGTTCCATGTCCAGTTCTCGAGGAAATTCAAAATAATCATTGAACTTGATTGCACATTCTCTTTCCCAGTCATAGTCAAATCGTTTTAGTTGAATAGCAAGAACAGGAGGTAACTTTTTAATTAGCAACCGCTTTACAGTATCAACCTAAAATAAACAGAGCAAGTTACTAACTAGACGCCCTCTTAGTCAATCCACTGCAAAAAACAAACTTTAAAATTATATTATTAAATTCTCTTAAGACGTAAGTGTAAACAAATACATGATAAAAAACACAATCAACGTAATTCTGTCATAGTTGATATTTTAAAAAATATTAACTAAAACTGATATGAAAATAGCTGATGCCACTTGTTATAAATTGCAAAAATTAGTAACATAGACATTACCTGCTGCCTATTTTCTATATTGTCATTGCCACCTAACATTACTTATTTGATACTGTTACTCTAATAAAAGTGTAGTTTTCTGCAAGCAAACTGAAGAAAAACAGGAATAGCAGCTAATATCAACTGGGTAATTGGTTACTGCCCAAGTATTATAGTAACATACTCCAATCCTCACACCTTCTCAGGCAGGTACTATTGAATCTTAAGGATGAAGGTTAGGAGAAGACAGATTGCCTCAAGTACCAGAGCTGTGGGTGATGGGGCAGTATGACTTCAACTCACCATCACAACCTCTAAACTTTAATACCTCTCTAAGTGGTGTGTAAGGTAAAAAACAACGAAAAAAACCCCCAAAACAAAAACAAACAAACAAAAACAAAAACCACAGGTGAGATCGATGTGAGAGTGTCTAGAAGCCGAGAAAGATACAGAATTACTGTATGTATGTATGTATGTATGTATGTATGTATGTATGATCTCTCCCAAAAAGATGTTATGTGCCCACAGATAAAAACCAGGTGAATCTAAAATCTGATCCAAGTGGTTTGAAAACACAAGTGGTAGAAGAAATCTTATGTGGCTAATTAGAGTAATGAACAGTTTTAGCAAACTTCTTGGTCTTGACAACTAACTCTGGACATGAGAGAAGAAATGATAGGTTCTACAACTCTATATAGCTTCGAGGATTTCAATAGCAGTTTGGTTGAGTATGATGAAAAATGCCTGTGTAACTCAGACAACAGAATGTGGTATTAAGCTATTATGGCTTCTGAAATGAGTCACTCTTATCTTACCTGTTTTTCCTAGCCCTCTGAGACTACTTTCTCTTCATCTTCTTTCCCTGACAAACCTTTAAATTAGTTAACATCTCAACTACCCCTCTGCTACCACTGTAACAAAGCAGGGTAGATAATAAAAAGAAGGTAAATTTTGAGGACAAACAAAAAAAGACTTCTTCTAAATCCATTAACATAATCATAATTACTATAAACAAAAATGGACAATTCATACCTTTTTATTGCATTTTTCACAATGATATGCATTTGCACCTTCTAATAAATCTCCTTTGACATACTGTTCCAAAGAATCAAGAAGATTTTGGTGATTTCTAATGTCTACATTCAAAGTTGTAAAAGATTCTTCACATTCGTATCTAAAGATATTATTTAAAAAATGATCAAAAAGGATTTATTCCTTAGTTTTCTAAACATTTAGTTATGGACATTTGCAGTATTTACAACAGAACATGAAATCTGTAAGTCATAGAATACTACCAATAAATGACAGTTAACATTTAGTGGTCAATTATCCTGTGCTAAACACAACATTAGGTTGTTTACACATTGTATGTACTAGGTTGTCTTCATGTCAAACCTAAAGAAATACCATCACCTACACTATAGAAATGAGGGAAATAGGATACAAAAAGGTTAATTTGGCCAAAATTACTAGGTAAAATGGTGTTTTGAAGTCAAGTCTGGCTTCACAGCTTATGCTCTATGCAGGGGTGTCAAACTCATTTTTACTGAAGGCCAAATCAGCCTCCCAGTTGCCTTCAAAGGGCTGAACGTAATTTCAACTCCTTAACAGTTAAGGAGTGTTACACTTATACAGTCCCAAAATTACAGTCAGCCCTTTGAAGGCAACCACAAGGCTGATGAGGCCCCTGGTGAAAATGAGTTTGACACCCCTGCTCTATAATCTACCATGCTGCTTCCACTGTCATCTGTTTAGAAAGCAGCAGTTCATGCCAAAGCCAATTTATTAATGGCCTGAACTTAAAAATTTTCCTTCTTTTCTTTAATTGAAACCTTATTAAAGCACAAGTTTGAACATACAAACGAATAGGAGATAAGCAATCTGAGTAGGAGTCAGAACCCCACCATTTAGCAATTTTCTACTAAACAAAATTTTAGATTTGTGATGAGGCATTCATAATTTCAGAACATGAGGTATGGAGAACACATTATTAATCATTACATTCATTCATCCAACAAATATACTGAGAGCGCTTTCCATGTGAAAAGTGCTGTGGGGACAGTCAATGTTTCAGATAGTCCCTCATATTTAGGGCATCTCAATTTTGTTAGGGAAAAAGACAGGTACATAAATAAAAGCATTTATAAATGACATGAATGGAACACAAAGTAGGTATTAAGCAAATTGCTATTATTGGGGAATAGCCCATAGAAGAGAAAAAAAAGTTAGATCCTATGACTCCAGTGACACAGTAGGACATTCTAAGTTGAGAAGTCAGCAAAGTATTTCTGTAAAAGAGTAGACAGTAAATATAACAGGCTTTTTTAGGGGGTGCGGAGGCTGTGAGGTACCTGTGGCAATTACTGAACTCTGCTGTTACAGTGAAAGCTGCCAACCAAACAGTAGATAACTTTACAAAGACAGATGCAGGGCTGGATTTGACCTTAGGGTTCACAGTTTGTTAACCCCTGTTCTAGACAAATAATGCCCCAAAAGAGATAGAATTCTTTTTCTATAAACTCCTAGCATGTAACATGAATAACACTAGTTTAGTTGTGGAGCAGGTATTTGAACTTTAATGATCTTACGTAAGATCATGCTCTCTGGACAGTTTTACTGAGCTAACCCCCCCCCCACAAATTTCTACATAAACTTGAAAATTGTCTAAAACAAACCAAGGAGTAACAAGAATAGATGACCAAAGAAGTAGCTATTTTGTCAGCAATTAAAAACAAGAAGTAAAAATGACAGTGTTATTATCCATCTAATATAAAACATCTTTCAAAAGGACCAAGAGATGTCTAGGTTATGTAAACAATTATATATATACCCTTGATCTAAAATGAATGGTTTGACCTTACAGAAATTTCTCATTCATATAGTATTACTCTCCCTAGTCATTTCCCTATGTTAAAAAAGGAAGCACTCCTCACCAACCATATACAAATATGACCCCCCATGACTGTATGTAATACTATTTGGGCTTATAGAAAACACTAACTTACTGTGATATTTTGGCAAAAACAATCTCGAACCAACATTAATTGATAATATACAAGAGAAATTCCAAAGCAAAACTTCCATGTAACAGGCATAAACATTATCAGTAATGAACTATTTTCAATTAGAGCCCTAAACAAACAATTTTGCTTTTAGAAACAATAACAACAAAAACTATTTTTACTCAACTCTTCCTATGCTTTGTATGAAAAGCATACCTTAAGGATAACAACGATAATCAATGCTATTTTAAAGTACAAATAAAGCTTCATGTCTGCCACCTTCTAAAGTCATTGCATGAAATACAAAGAGACTAGAAAAGGAACCAAATTATTTGATAACACAAAAACACTCCCCAAGTAGTGAGGTATACATAGTATGTATTTCATCCAGTATCAGGTATTTAGTAATCAGTAGTACACTCCAGTTTTATACATAACAATTAGTAAAAATTTTATTTATTTTTTAGTAAAGACACAGTGAAACATCAACTTTAAATGTGTAAGATACCTCTAACACTTACCTGTGTGGACAGCCTTGACAAATCTTCTGATCAGCAAAGGAACCTCCTAAAACTTTACTTAGCATAGCAGGATGTCCTAAGGCTTTCAAAGCTTCATCTAAACTATCCACCAATGAGTTAAAAAATTCTAAAGCATCATGTTGTTCACGTAGATTAACAGGCTCACCCCAAAGCCTAAGAAATGAATGGAATAAAATATGTAATGTGCGACATTCCCAGAATAATATATGCAATATATTTGTTAGGGGAAAAAATAAAGCAATACAACCAAAACGGACAGCATATAAATTGAGATTTTATTCCTCAACTATGTGAGGAAGCAGAAAGAAATATATGCTCTCTACATATAGAGTGCAGTGGGAAGTGAGGCTCAGAGTAAGAGTGGTAGTCTAGTGGAGAATAAGCATGAAACTACTGGTATGGCTGATGCAGTGCAAAGATTAAATCTATTTACTCTTAAATTGATTTTTCCAAACAAAAAGAGAAAAGCTTGACTTGTTTCAGAGTTGATCTCTTTTGAGCAATCTGAGGACTTCAGTTAGGCAAATCAATCCAGAAAACAAACTATCAATTATGTGTACCACAAAATGACAACTGAGACTACTAAAAACAGGGGACACTGCCAGAAATTACCACTGACATCTAATCTTGTATTTATAGATTCATACATATAGATAATGTGAGTTTTTTATGGTGTGTTAAATGTATTTCAAATGCGCTAGTGGAACTGATTGTCTTTTGATAAATTCTTTTCTAAAACTTTTTCTATGTAGCAGGTAATCTCATTCCAATTATAGTTAATTATTAATTACAAAAGGGACAAGGTACCTTTATAATAAAGAGAACTGTTAAGATACTAAGAGATCAAAGCTATTATCACCAATAATCAGATAAACTGATAACATGTGCCTCCCAATGCAATGAGGAAAACATGTAACATTACCCGCATAGTTTTCTTGCTAAAAAAATTTACCTTAAATCTAATTATGAGGAAATCATCACAAAAATCAATAAAGCGAGGGACATTCTGCAAGACAAATGGCCTAGACTCTTCAAAAATTTCAATGCCACAAAATCATGACAACTTAGGGCGATTACTTTAAACATAACTAAAGAGGTTAAAAATTTTTGTGTTTCCTCCCCTGGCTGGTGTGACTCAGTGGACTGAGTACTGGCCTGTGAATTGAAAGGCCACTGGTTCGATTCCCAGGGCCAGGCTACCAGTTGGGGCATGTGAGAGGCAGCTGATCAGTGTTTCTCTACCTCTCTTCCCCTTTCTCAAAAAATACATACGTAAATAAAATCTTAAAAGTCATAAAGGTATTTCTGGGAAATTAGCATACTGATGAATATTAAACATTATTAGATCAATATTAAATTTCAAGGTTGTGATAACGGTATTATACACAATAGGTAAATGTCCTTATTCTTGGAGGACACATCTTGAGGCATCTGGTAAAATGCCATGTTTGCAAACTACTATCAATTGGTTTAGAAAAATCTAAACAAAAACCAAAACCAAGTATACACAACCAAATTGGGGAAATGTTAAGTGGTCAATTTGGGTAAAGAATATAACACAAAGGTGATTATTATAGTACTTCTTTACCTTTTCTATTGGTTTAAAAATTTTTAAGCTAAAAATTTAGGGGGATAGGGAATGTAGGAAAGTATATTACATGTCTAAAGTGTGCATAATCGACAAGTCTTATGACTGAGATGGAACAAGCTAGGGGAAGAAAGAGAACAAGAATAGTCAGAGAGGAAGTTATGGGGTGTGTGCCAGGTGGTGGGAGTGAGAAAAGCAAAAACAGAGCTGGGAAAAAGGGTGATGCATGCAAGCCGATACTAGGGGGCCTAGTTATGAGAATCAGAGGAATTTTATATGGTGAGCCATAGGGAGCTCACTGTACTATTAAACAGTGTTTTCAAAAGAAATCTAAGTAGTATCCTTGTAGGGAAAAGGGATGTTTCTCTGACTGAAGCAGGAAAGGTGGACCAGAATAGCAGCAGTCTGGGAGATACCTCAAAGGGATTATAAGGAGTCTTATTCCCCCCCCCCTCTTTCTCCCTCCTTTCCCCTCTCTCTAAAAATAAATAAATAAAATCTGAAAAACCAAAAACCCTCCTCAATGTGATCAAGTATCTATCTAGGTCTCACTACCTGTTTATAGGAAATATAGGGAATAGAAGAAAACAAACTACTAAAATACCACGGGGATCCTATCAACAAAATCCAGACAGTGGGAAAATTTACAGGGTAAACTACTGTATTTTTTTCCTCAACAAGTAATTGCAAGGGTGAAAAAAATTAGAAGAGATTAAGTCACAGCAAAATTTTGGTATTTGTGGATCCTGATTTAAAAAAATATACCATGAAAAACAATTACGAGATAACTTGGTAAATTGAAACACTGATAAGGATATTAAAATTTTTTTAAAGACAGGCAACAGTATTATGGCTGTATTTTTAAAAAGACATCTGAGATTTGCTTCTGAACAATTTAGAAAGTAGATGGGAATATAGATTCAACACAATTGGTCATGAGTTGACAACTGTTGACGTAGGGTAATGTACACCCCAAGGGTTCATACTATTTTCCCTACTTCTAAAAATATGAAGTTTCCAAAACAAAAATAAAAAATTATTAACATTGTAAAAGACTAAAGAATTCTGCCTCTCCTTACTATGACACTTTGTACTACCTCTTTTGAGGACAATGCATCAAAAACAAACAAACAAACCACAACTAAGAAGTTTGAACACTACTATTGCTTAAACACTGAACATAAATATGCCTTCTGATATAAATTTTGGAAGTTTAATGTAGTATACTGAGATATTCATAAAGGTTTAAGCAGTTATCCCTATTCCTATCCATCCATAGTTTACCTGAACTGTTTCCAAAATCCTCTGGGCACATAGTACTGTAGTCGAGAAGCAGCTAAGTGACCAAAGATGACCTGAAGGTGTCTTAGAACACCAATATTGTACTCTTTCCTATCTTCTGTTTTACTTAATGCTGGTTTGTCTTCAAATTGTTGAGGATATCCAAATACATCATCTCGGGGATCAACATTGCTCTAGAAACCAAAACACATCATTAATGTATAATGAAATATGTTGAGACAAATGCCAAACAATTAGTGAACAAATGACCTATATGTCAAGTTCTTATTTCTAAAGCTTTTAACTTTTAGTTTGTAAATTTTAATTTATAGTAATACCGTTTATTCCCAGCATTTCATGAGGGTTGCTCTAAAGGAATAACTCTATGTATCCGAGAGGTAGTTAACAGATAATACAACAGTGTAGTGACTGAGTGACTATAGTGATTCAGTTAGACTGAACTGGATGCAAATGCAGGCTCTGTACTTATTAGCTAGGTAACTGTGCAAGTTAAGTTACTCAACATTCCCAAACTTCAGTTTCCTCATATGTAAATTGAGACAGTACATTCTTCACGTAGCTGTTGTAAGGTTTATATGAAATAACTTTTGTGGGAACCCCCCCCCAAAAAAAACCCAAAAATGATCCTTTGTACACAACTGGTGAGAATCTAAAATGGTGTAGACACTGTGAAAGAGAATTCCTTAAAAAATTAAAAATAGAATCATTACATGATTCAGCAATTCCACTTCTGGGTACACACCCAAAAGAACAAGAAGAAATGTCTTAGAGAGATATTTGTACATTCATGTTCACAGCATCATTGTTCACAATAGCAGAAATGTGAAACAACCCAAGCGCCCACTGATATAAATAAAATGGGCCCTGGCCAGTGTGGCTCAGTTGGTAGGAGTGTCATCCCATAACCAAAGGGCTGGGGGTTCAATTCCTGGTCAGGGCACATGCTTAGGTTGCAGGTTCAATCCCTGGTCCAGGTGATGTTTCTCTTCCTTCCTCTCTCTAAAAGCAATGAAGAAAAAAAAAGTCCTTGGGTGAGGGGGGAAAAAGAAGTAAATAAAAGAAACGGGATATTATTCATACAATGGGGACATCATTCAGCCTTAAAAGGGAATGAAATCGACACATGCTAATTATACAGATAAACTGTGAGGATAGTATATTAAGTGGAAAAAGCCCATCACAAAAAGACAAATACAGTATGATTCCAATTATGTCAGGTAACTAGAATAGTCAAACTCATAGACAGAAAAAGACTAGTGGTTGCACAATTGTGTCTGAGACCTTTAATATAGAAATAGACTCTCTCTAGTCCCTGCCCACAAGAAACTTACAGTCTAGGGAAGTAAACAAGCACATAGACAAAAAAACACAAAGTATAACCCCCCCCCCCGAGGGAAGTAGGGTGCTAAGACAACATGAAGCAGAGGGTACACTTTATTTGAAGAAAACAAAGGTGGGGGATACCTTATTTAAAAGTGTATCATATTCTGTCTGCCTCATTTACTTGTTGCCAGTACAATTAGGTATCTCTAATTGCACTTAACTCAATATCCCAGAGAACTAGAATATGAATTTCAATTTTTACTCAGTGCAGTGGTTCTTAACCAGGTATGGGTGTAAGCAGCCTCTATGAAGCTTTCTTAAAAGGTAAAGATGCTCAGACCCCACTCACTGGATGATGTGGTTCAGGATGTCTGGGGGAAGAGTTGAGGCAAGTGTATGTTTCAGAAACCCTTAAATGATAAAGAACTCTAAAGCAAACAGTTGTGGTGACTAAAGAGAACCATTCAACATATTTACTGCAAATAGAACACAGTCTGGCTTCTCCAGTTCTCACTAACACTGTGAACAGTAAAAGGTAAAATAAAAAAGAAATACAAGGTAGATAGAAACATGACCATGACTGAAGTTTTACAATCTTCTCTTTTTAAAGAGCTATGCCACAGTTACATCAACTTCTCTGCCATTACAACCCAACTTTTCTATAGCTTTATTGTGTGTTGGATACTCAGTAGGCAGCCTAAATTTTGTCACAACACCATGTAACATTTAAAGTAGAGAGAAATTGTTGCCTAAGAAGGGAGACCTATATTCTGGGAAAAAAGTAAAAGTATCCTAAAGAGAGCATGGATAGTAAAACTGGAATAGCATACAACTTGGCACAAATTAATGGAGATATATATTAAAAATATTAAGTAGAAAGTGAAACTATAATTTAAACTATTATGAAATATGAAGATCCTTATCATTACACAAACTCCAGATTAAACACTTCACAAAAAAGTTGAGTACATTAATTGTTGCTTTAAGTACATATAAAACTATAGTAACAATTAACTATCGTTTAAAGTCTGGTAGATAGTCTATCCCAGGAGATTCTAGCTTTATTATGAAGAATGTCACTAGGTCCAATGGCAGTACAACACTCAATAAGAGAACAGTATCTGGTATCAGAACTTCAAACTCAGAAAACAAAAAGGCTAAATAAAATTTACCTCATTGTCCTGCTTCTCGTCCCCAGACATATCATCATCTACGTCACTACCTGTGCCTTCAATGGCAAGAATACCGTTCCTGATGGACGGAATCATGTAGAGTTGCTGAATCACAGAATTCATGTAACAAGTAGCACCGGCGTTTTTCAGCCCCACAAATCCTTTTGGAGGGCGGGGTCCAACAGGCGGCAGATATTCCCACTCAGTAAGTGCTTCACATGCTGAAAGAAGATAAAAGATTCTTATAGTATGAATACAACCATTTTCTCCACTTTTAGCTCTAGTAAGCTAGTAATAAATTAACATTAGTAACAATCCCACCGCTCTTACAGCCACCTGAAGGCGTGCTCCGAGTTCGCATTTCACCCTCAACAAACCTAAAATACACAGGAACATGTTATCACTATACAGATTCTTACCCTGATACCTGTGAACCCACGTTTTTATCTGGCATTACTTCTAATGGCAGTCATCTCAGTAGTCCCAGGATTATACAATGCCAATTCCTACACACTAACTTTATTGTTAGCTTTACAGTTTAGTCATTATGAACTTTCTATGTTTGTATGTTTTTAAAAGTACCTTCGAAACTCATTCTGGAATAAAATGTTATATCAGCATATATCTGCCCCTCTGCCTAATACAAACCTGAAAATAACAAATATCATTGTCTATGGGATTGGTAAGATAAATTATAATATACTGAACTGAAAAGTATACAGTCAATAAATGCAAATACATAAATATTTATGTGTCGAAAGGGTACAATCACAGAAACATTAAGGGGGAAAAGTTCTAAAGAGCATTGTTGTGTACCACATGCCAATCTGTAAAAAACAAACAAACAAACAAAAACAAATAAAACTTTTTTATGTGGATTTTGTATACACAGAGATGCTGGGAGGGCAGACACAAACTGACCACAATGGTTACAGCTATAAAAGGAGTCTGGGAGACTGGACTGTGCAGGAAATATATTAGTACACACTTTTCTTTGGTACTTAAAATTTTTACCATGCAAAGAAATGAGTAACCTTTCTCTTTCTGCCACTTTGGAGCACGTGGAGGTGTGCTGGAAATAGGACTTCAAAAATGGCCAATACACCTGGAAGGTTGTGGTCCAAAGCTATCTTTTGCATGCTACTAGTGGAAGGAACATGTGGCTTCTCTTCTTAAAACTGAAGGTGTTTTTGCTGGAGACGAAAGTGAATTCTATTTGGGCAAGCGATACGCTCATATGTACAAAGCAAAGAACAAGGTTGACTCCTGGAGGCAAATGGAACAAAACCAGAAGCATCTGGGAAAAAGAAACTCATGCTCATGTGGCATAGTTTATGCCAAATTCCAAAGCAACTTTCATGCTAAATTCATAAGATGCTGAATCCACATGATGCTGTATCCCTCGAGGGTTTAAATTTATTAAAAACTAAATAAATGAAAGTGAGGATTTTTAAAAAAAGCAAACAAAAACAAGAAACACCTCTTCTAAGTTATAGCAAAACAAAACCACCACCAACAATCTCTGCCTCACTATGCATAGGTTTGATAGAATAGCCAAAGGTATAACCTTTAAAGCAGTCAGTTTCATCAGAATCTCCTAAAATGTTATTTAAAATGTTCCTACATTCTGAAATACAACATATAAAAAATAATATGACAGGTTCTTAAAATCTACTAGAATCAATTATATTCTTAAACTTTATAAACAGTGATTTTCGCTTAAAAAAAGCTTCTGTTGTGTTTGATTTATTTCTTCTTTTTTTGATAATTTTTTATTGCCCTCATCTGATTTGAACTTCAGTTCCATCTCTAAAAGATCTGGAGTCTATAGTCTATTTCACAGGCTTCATGTAAGCATTAACTGAGGACATAAAGTGCATGAAAATGTTATCTTCTCACACTCTAATCTTTAAAACCAGATTTTCTTAGAGCTCACATGAAAATAACATTTAAGAGCTTCTAAGAGAGGGCCTAAAAGGTTTGCAACTCATGAAATTTGTATTTTAAGTCTGGCCTTTATTTTCACTACTAATTACTCTGAAGTTTGGATTTTATTCCAGAATTGACTGAGATGAAATTTATTTTGCTAAATAGTTACAGCACTTATAGGAAGACATTTAACAAACATTTGAAAACTTTTGCATCAAGGCTCTTTGCTTTTAATGACCTTAAATCCATTTACTAAAAATGTGAAACTAAACTAGTTGCTGGGGGAAAAAAAAGCACAAGTTGAAGATGTTTACTAAAAGGAAAACAGATTCGAGTTATCTATTAAGACAACATTGTATTTAAAATACTTACTAGTTATTGCTGTGCCAATGTAATACATTTCGGTCAAAGAATCTACTATCTGTTTGAGATTCCTCACACAGCCAACAGCTAATGCTACAAGTAACTCAAAACCAGCATTAATGGTAGGTGGTGAACTACAGACTGGAATAGCCTGTTCAGCTGGCAGTTCTCCATTTCTCATATACTGCAGGTAAACATTGGATGCAGGGAAGATGAAATCATCAATTAATTCCTGTGAGAGTTGAGAAAAAAAATTATGTATTAGTAATGATATAGTACACACATATATATATATCTGTATGTTTATATGTTAGAGTATATAATATATAGTTATAAATACAAATATATCATATACAGTTATATGTATATATATGTTTTAAAGGAAAGAAAGGTCTCCTGTGATCTTGGAAGGAGATAACATTAAATTACTTGTCAGAACTCAAGATCTCATTACATCTCAGAAAACTCATTTGGATTTTCTAATAAACACTATGCACTACAATTAACCATACCCCAACTCAGGTTAATCTTTTTTTTTTTTAAAGAACCAAGAGCGAGCTGATACTAGCACTTAATAAAATTTACATTTTAAGTAAGTTTATTTCTTTAATCACATGTAAACCAAACCTCATTTTGAATATCAGTAAAATTCACTGAAAAAAGTTTTCCCTTGAATTACCACATACTATTGATAGAAGAAACCCATTAAAAGAAATGATGAACAAGACGCAGTTTTACAAAATAGAAAAATTAAACAGTGCTTATTTACTTTATAAAAATACATAGTAAAACTGAAATTTCAACTTACTTTGATGAGATTAGCACCTCCCTTTTCACAACCAATATGATACTTTTTCTCAGGGGTTTGAAAGGCCAGTAACTCTTTTGTTACCCCAAGGTGGCCTTCCAAGATGGTCTCTTCAACACCTGTTTCACCTGTTCTCTTAACGTCATCCTGCCAAAGAAAAACATATCAAATGCCCAACTTATGAAAGGGGAGGAGCCATACACAAGAGAGGGCTGAAAAGACATGAGGAAATTCCCCCAAACCTTTCCATTCTAATCAATTTCTCTTCAGAACTTTCTAGAAGTAGGCTTTATGAATTGAAAGCTAATAGCTACAAATCTCTTTAGAAATACTCCCATATGGTGGGGGTGGGGGGGAATGGAGACAACTGTACTTGAACAAAAAAATAAATAAATAAATAAAATATTCCTGTATGGTTTGAAGTAAAAAGTATAAGGTCTTAAGATCAAAAATTAAATTATGTGCCAGCATATCAGATTCATCAAGAATACTTTTTAAAAGAGGAAAATTATCCAAAAGGCCCAAAATTCTAAAATGAAAGAAGTGGAAAATCAGTATTCCAAGGCTCAAGCAAAACAAAGCATTTTACAGAACTAGTAATGCATTCATCCTGCGATTCATGAATGACTAGTATCCATCAATGCAGAGTATATTCTCTGATTTTTTGGTCCTTTTTATTACTCTTTGGTGTTTTTCATTTACCCAAACTGCTTAAAACTATAAACTATTAATAAATTACACCATTTATCAATATGGTAAATACTGTATTAAATGCAACTTACCCTAATTCTTTTAAGCCAATCAATTTCATTATTGAGAAGAACTTCAGCATTGGGTATATTAATATTACTATTGTAAGCATAATTAAGCAGGTGCCTTAAAAGAGTGAAGTAGTCACCAGAATGTTTAGCTCTCTCTCTGGCTGTGCTCTAAAACAATAAAGTAGAAAAATACAAATTTACATGTCTAACCTTAGAATCCAGTTTTAAAAACTCAAAGTTAACTAAATTATTAAAATAGTATGGGAAATTATCAATATTTTATAAGTTACACATAGACTGCTCTAACTTTAATATAATCTAAAAGCACAAATTCCTGAATGTCCATTGTTTAAGGAACAAATTGCATTGACAAGCATATTAAAAAATGTCTCACCCCCAAAACAGTAAAGAGCAGAGTGATGAAGAAAAGCAGAGGCCTGTGTCCCATGCAACATCTGGTGCACATTAAAAAGAACTGCTCCTGTGCCACCTGGCGAACAGTTCTGAAATAAAAATGTATCACATTTAATATATTATTTTCATGAACAAAAAACAGGTTACAATGTTGATCTCTCTTGCAGGGGGTGGGGCCGGTGGCGGCATGGGGATAAAAGGTAAATTAAAAAGTGAAAACACAAGTACACAAGGTTAATACCCCTTAAGACAGCAACATAGATGAATTTCGGCTGTGTGTCAAAAACTACAACCTCAAATTGTCACTGATGAGTTTGAGAGACACATCCTAGACATCCCTTTCTTGGAAAAGGCAAGATATGCTCCTCTAAATACAAGATGCTCCACAGTGAGCCTTCCCACAGAATTTTTATTCAACTGTGCTCTGGAGCAAACCCTGTAGGAATTCTGCTGCAATTACAATAAGGACATTGCTGTAGATGTCCTTTATATTAGTAGTTCCCAAAGTATGGTCCCCAAATCAGTAGCTTCTGGAGCTTGTTAGAAATACAAATTTCTCAGGTCCCTTCCCAGGCCAGCTGCATGAAAAATACTGGAGGTGGGACCCAGCAACCTATGGTTCAACAAATCTTGCAGGTGATTCTAATGTGTGCTAAATATTGAGAATCACTGTACTATATTATATTCTCTCTATGATGACCCACAAGAAAAACTTGTTTCTGGTCTCATTAGCCTCCTGTGCCTCCAGAACCTAGAATAGTGTCTGGTATATAGTAGGTGCTAAGACCCACTTCCTAAATGTATACAAGACGGTACTCTGCCTCCATTAGGAAGTATGCTCTTTCAGGCCAAGACCTTGCTTTGTTGATGACAGTTTCCAGTACCTAGAACAATGTACAACATATGAATCTGCTAACTAAGCACCTATGTACCTTACAGAGAGACTACATTTTGTGGATAACTATCATGTTTCTGTCTGTGCTAGCTGACAGAGAACTTAGAAACAAATTTATAGTTCATTATGAACTTGGCAGCATACATTCTGTGTACTAACCTGTCTTCCTGCATGTTTTTAGGTTTCTGAAACCCACACATGGTCCAATAAATCAGAGGGATTTTAGAAACTCTGTGAGTTGAGTTTGGCAGAACTCATGTTAATTTAAATCAGCAGTACCAATTTTCTGGGAGAAGGTCCATAACTTTTATCAGGGTTTCAGGCCATTCATGTCTTAGTTTATTTTTTAAAAAGTTAGTTATGTTGCCCAGATAGAGTGGGGGAAGGGGTCTATAAAGTTGGTGCCTCTCAGTTCCTGATGAAACCTCCTTCACACTTCTGTAATGCTTCCAAAGAAACCTATTAATAAACTGTTGCATCTTTACAACATGCTCAAAATCTGATCATCTCTTACCATTTTTACACTTCCAGCCCGTCATATTTTATTTGGATTAATGAAAAAGTCTAACTCTTTTCCCGTTACTCTATGTTCTTTAACATATCTGGCATGTTTCAGCCTCAAGACATTTACATCTCTTGTTCCTGTGCTTAAAACACACCTACCCTGTTATCCACATGGACCACTACCTTACTGTCTCAGAGCTGATTAGTGGCCACCTTTTTAGGGAGGCCTTTTTTGACTATCCTATACAGGCATACCTCAAAGGAATTACAGGTTTAGTTCTAGACCACCACAATAAAGCAGGTCATAATATTTTTGCTGGTGGAGGATCTTGCCTTCCATTTGTAAAAAACACATCTGTTAAGTGCAATAAAGCGAAGTTCAGTAACATGAAGTATGTCTGTACAAAACTGAACTCCACTGACTCCTTAATTTCTTATTTTTTCTTGTTTTATTTTTCTCTGTAGTATTTATTACTACCTAACATACTATATTTTCCCACATCTTCCCTTCCTATCCCCTATTCTCTTTAGTATGTAGACTCCAAGAAGGCATTTTGTCTGTTTTGTTTACTGCTATTCCAGTAGCTAGAATAGTGAGTGGGTCATAAAAGGTACCTGTTGATAAATTATTTACCAATGAGACTAAATACCGTATCAAATTTAACACTACTTAGACCTTAGCATCTAAGGCCTTCTGTAAAATGATTCCTGCTAATCTCCTCTACAGTGTATTATCCTATTACTCCTCTTCGACACATGAAACCAGACTTCTCAGCTCTGCCCTGAAAGCACTATGCTAGAAGTGGCAAACTCAGAGGCCTCCATGAATTAGAGACGTGTAACATTAAGGAATTAATAAGGCAGGGTATAAAACAACAGGTGCTAGAGAGTGCTGGAAAAAACATATCTACCTAAAGGAAATTAAATGCAATTCAAAGTGATTACAAGAAAGTAAGATCAATGTCATGATGTGGAAGCAAACCTCATCTAATGGGAATAGAGGTCTGGGAAACCTGATCTCAGGTACAGGGAAAATTTAGTATAAAATGTGGCACTGAAGTTGAAGTTTATGAGAAAGTAGAAGTAAGGGCCAAATTGTGGAGTACTTGTAAACCAAATGTAAATGTTTAGACTAAATTAAAAGGTAATGGGAAGACATGGAAAGATTTTAAGCAAGAAAACAAGACGACCATGTTTTGCAACAGTTACTGCATCTGCAGTGTGGTCAACAGATTATAGAGTAACACCTTAGTGGAGCAGCACTGGGTGTGGGAAGATTAAGGATATCGCAATTGTCCAGGCAATGGATGCTAGTTTTAAAAAAGGGTAGAAACGATATGGAGAGGAGGAAAATATATGGAGTCAAAAATACAGGAAGTAAAAACAACAGGGAGTGATGTTGAGAGAGAGGGAGAACACCGCCAATGCCCGCCCAGCTTCCATTTTTATACACATATACATTTTACCCAAACAGCTCACAGATTATATTCTGAACACACCCTTCACTTTCACCCCTTCCAAGTAAAAGTAAACTGATTCCTCTTCCCATTCCCAAAGTAGTTTGTCTTTTATGATACTAATTTCTGTACCAGTGTTCACTGAGGGCAACAACTATCTCATTTGACTTTGGACTCTTATTGCCAAACACACAGTAAGGACTCATAATTTGCTGGTGGATTAAAACTACAGAGTGGCAAAGTATGTAGCAGAAATAAGTTAAAACTCAAGAGATCCTTGTCATTTAAGTTTAGTCTTAGCTCCTCCATCAGTAAAGTCTACTTCTGAATTGTTATACAAATAATGTTCATGTCAAGCTTGCTGTCAAACTCTTACAAACTGGAAATAAAGATTTTGAACCTGCAATAGGTACTTAGCTACTTACAAAATGGAAACTTCAGGGCAGGGTGAAGTACTACAGAAAAAAATTGCTTCCTACAGGTTTGACTTCACAAAAACTTTCCTCCCTCTACCCAATGAATTATTAAATGGAACTAGACTTAACCTATTTATCTTTAATGGAGTTGTCCAATGATAATTAAAATCTTTGCAAAAAGAGAGCATGCTCAACATTATCTGGGGGAGAGGGGTTATCTAGTCAAAGGACTTTCTGAATAGGCTGGACTAGATGTCTTCAAGGACATTACACCAAGGAACTTCTAAAAGAGCAGACCATTCCACTTGACCTTCTCTATCACTTTACATACAGCATTCTACTCCATTAAATCATGTACACAATAAAAAAAAAGCTGTATCACTAGGCTTCATTTCAGCAAACTGCTTATTCTGACTTCACAGTAACTTCCCATCAGTTAACTTCTGTCATTGTTGAATGGCATGTGACAGAATAAAATGAATAAATATCTTGTGTCTTTCCACAAAATATATGTAAGACAAATTAGTTACATATAATAGGGTCAGATTGGGAAAAGATGGAAACCAACATTTTCTACAAATCCAACTGCCTCACACAAAAAGAAGCACAAAACAAAATGTCACTGATTAAATGCTCTTCAAATGCAAACAAGGGCTTTATAGTCTTTATTCTCAGTGTAAAATACAAAACTTCTTACCACAAACCTGCCTTGTGAATTTCATACTGAATTGCAAGCACACACACCCCTAACCCCCCCCCCCTTGTAGCTGGGTATTCAAGATAGAAGGCTAATGTACCATTTAATTTAATTTTTGTAAACCAGATTTTTAAATTCGGCTAATACATATATTTATATATAACTCTTAGCTAAAACTAAATTCTGAAATTAGAGAAAAATTAATTTTACCTTGAGAAAGTTGGCATTTTGCAAAGACTAAACCCAAATAAATGTAGGTCAAAGCAAAACAAGGTTAAATAAAATTTTCCTAAATATCAGCATGCTATAGAGACAATAAATATTTGATTTCTGGGATAACTTTTACCAGCACAAATTATTTCTGCTTACAAGAATGAGATAAAGGTTCTTACAATTAAAAAAACATACTCACTTGCTGTGACAGTGCAATAGTAAGTCAATAATGAAAGTCTGCCAAGCCTTTTCTTTACTAAGAGCATCTAAGGCTGTTGGAATCAAGGCAAAACATAAGGTCATCACTTCCAATGCTTCACAGCAAACCTGTTCATCTTCCAAGTCCAGCTCATTGCCTGCATTGGACTGTAAAATGATAGGGGCAAATTATCTAAAAACGCATTTAAGAAATAGTTCATACAACTTCAAGCTAGTGCTTAAAACCTACCTACTGAAACAATTTGGCCTCAGCCTCTTTCTCTGCAACTCTTGAGGACCCTTGGAATAGTATGAAAGTGACTATATGAGACAATGAAGTTTAATTCCAGTATTTTGCTGCTTCCCAAGGAGAGCTGAAGGAGCACACTGACTATATCGCCACGGGCTTCTTTCTCCTTCAGGTTCCTAAGACCTTCTGAGTTGTGTGCTTTTTCACCAACAATCATTCCTTTCTCGAGAACCACTTTGGCATTGCAGTTAGGTACTTCTAACTAGTTCCATCGTGTTGTTTACCTATAGTATCATTTTATTAAAAACCAATTTTTTTGAAACCAATTGTTAAGGAAGGTTTTACAACCTAAAATATGCTTGGGTAGGTAGTTAATAAATTCTGACTTTATAAAAAATTAGTAATTACAGTACCTGCCTGGAAAAGAACAAGCATTCATATATTATCTGAATGAATATTCAGCACTGTACCAGACAGATACTATAAGACATTAATGTACATCGTAGGCAAATCAGGGTTATGCTGGCCATAAAAGGGAAGCTCTATAGAGCCAGAGAACTTCCTATAATTCAATTCCCCCTTCTAAATAGGCGGAAGTGGCTACCAGGGACAGGTATATATGACAGAAACAGAAATCAAAGAGTCAAACACACCCTCTCTCTTCTGTAAATAATTTACTTAACCTAATGGGAGGGTTGGGATGATACCTAATTGGCAGACATTCTTTCAACTTCTGACTACTTTAAGAGAATCAAAAATACTTTTAAATGCGGCAACACAATTGACAGTTACCTAAACCCAAATTTACACAGGACAGAAAGGTGATGGAAGAAGAATAGAGAGAATAGAAGCAATCAAATCCAGTATGAGACAATTACATCTGACCCCAATTTAAAGTAGAAAAAGATAGTTTTTTATTTAAAAAAATAAAAGTCATATGGCAGGACTCTAAAGCACTTTTATCCTCCCCCTCTTTTTAATACTTGCCCTAGGATATGTTTATTGATTTTAGAGAAACTCTGAGGAGGGGGAGAGAGAGGAAGACAGAGGGAGGAAGAGAGGAGAAAGGGAGAGAAATATCGATTCAGATTGCCTCCTGTATTGCCCTGACTGATTCAACCAGCAGCCTAGGTGTGTGCCCTGACCAGGGATTGAACCTGCAACCTTCTTTGGTGTACAGGATGACATTCCACACAACTGAGCCACCTGGCCAGGGCTAAAGCACTTTATTTTCAAAGTAAAATTATTCTTACCTTAACTATGGCTACTAGTTAATTTGCAATCTATTGAGATGCAAGTGACTGGCTTTTAAAGATAAGCAGACATAATTAAGCCATGTGCATTATTAAACAACATTTATTTAAAAGAAATATATTTCTGTGATAATTCTTACCTTCTCATAAATTTTAGTGATTTCTTCATTTGGGCTAAATACTAGCTGTAATGCCCCACATCCTGATGCCCAGATAATTTTTTGTATAGCTCTAATCACACAAATATCAGGCATATATCGTGAAGCCTGCAAGATAACGAGTAATTACAACAGTTGAAAGAGTATTTAGAATGGCATAAATACTAAAAAAGCAGAAATGTTTCTCCTTGTAAAGGAGTAGGAATGGAATGAAGCAGCAGCATTGTCTTTAGGTTCCCAAGTTGCCCTTGTCCCAGTTTTTTGTTTAATTGCAACACCATAAAGTATATACTCCAAGTTATTATCTGGCCTTACACCACTTTCAGAAGAATCTTAAAAAGACTACAAAGGTGATCTAACCATTCCACTCTTAGCATTTTTTTTTTTACCCAAGATTAAAACCTGTGTCCACACAAACAGCTGCACAAAATGTTCACAGTAGCTTAATCACAATAAAAAAAGGGAAACAATCCAAATGTCCTTTGCCAAGTATATGGATAAACACAATGTGAAATACTCATGTGATACTACTCAGCAATAAAAAGGAATAAACTAATGATTCACATAGCACAGACAATTTTCAGTCATTATTCTGAGTGAAAGAAGCCAGACACCTGAAATGTGAAAACTAGTATATAGTGACAAAAAAATCAATGGTCACTTCTGGCCAGGGGTAGAGAGGAAGAATAAACTGCTAAGGGCACAAAAAAAGAGTGATGGAAATGTTCTGTGTCTTGATTGTGGGGAAGGTTTCACACACATATGCATTTGTCAAAAGTCACTGACTTACATACTTGAAAAGCATGCTGTGTACTGTACATAGAGATGATTAAAACCAGAAAGTACTAACATTAATATTAGATAAAATTCACGTTAAGAGAACTTTATCTACACTGAGACAATCATTAAAGTGAGTGGGTCTAGAAAAATTAAGCCCTAAATTGTGACAAGGTTTATTTCTAAATTAACAGAGGATCAAAAGTAGGGAAAAAAACCATCAAACCTTCTAGGATTTCAGAGCTTTAAAACTTTAATACTAACCTCATCAGATATTTGCTGAGCAAGACGAATTGATACATTTCTAAGCATGCATTCAGATGATGGATTAGGAATGCTCTGAAGGGCACTTTGTAGCACCACTGCTTGATCATGAGTAACTTGGCTGACCTGAAAAAAAGATAACCATTTAACTTAGAGTAAATAATTCATACATAACCAGACCCAACCATTTGCTCTTCATCCATCACCACTCCCTCAGGACTACCTCCCTTCCATATATATACTGCAGAAGCTGCGAAGACTCACACAAAAAAGTACTCCACATTTCCAACAGTGGGGGACTTCCTCTTGTGCATCAGAGTGCCACGCATCCCTCTGCAAATTCCCATTCTACATCAGTCCAACTTATTGTGTTTCTACTCTGGGCTCAGTATAACTAATAAGGATAAACAATAAACTGAACCAGCAGGTTCCAACTCTATTTAGAGAGACTCAGTAAATTACTCCACATCTTTTACATGCATACACCTGGACAGATCCAGCTCCCATTCACCAGGGTAATCAAATTCTTTTTTGAAAATTAAGAAATATCAGAAACAATAGAAGTACAAATGTAAGAAAGGTAACTGTTTTACTTTATAATCGAAGTAAAAAAGAAGATTTTATTTATTTATTTTCAGAGAGAGCGGAAGGGAGAAAGAGAGGGGAGAAAAAGATATAGGTGTGTTTCTCACGTGGCCCCAACTCAGGCATGTGCCCTGACTGGGAATGGAAACTGGCAACTTTTCAGTTGGCAGGCCTGAACTCAATCCACTGTGCCAAACCAGCCATGGCTTATAATCGAGTTTTTAAATCCATAAAAATGGTGATTGCTGGGGGTAGGGGGTTATAAGGGGACTAAATGGTAATGTAAAACAATACAATAAAAAATGAATAAATATTGGAAGAAAATCAAAGAAAGCATGTAATTGTTTCTTCAAAGAAAGCATGTAATTGTTTCTTGTGTACCTCATCAAGCACCTGTGCCAGGGATCATAAGAATGTGTTTTATCTTAACAAGAACCACTAATTACAAAACAACGTATGACTTAGGCCATGTAAGACTACTGTTAAATTTCTAAAATACACAATTGTTTTATCTAACCACCCCCTACCACTTTCTATCTCTTCCCTACCCCAGGATGATTTTAAAGCAAATCCTTGATATATAAAGCAACCACTTTTTAAAAAGGGGGTGATGTAAAGAACATTCCTTTTAAATTTAAGCATAGTATCATTATCACACCTAAATTATAAATACCATTATCAATTATATGTAACATTATAATATTACATCTAATCAATATGCTGACCTCCCTGATTAAAACCTAGCTATTTCTAAAAAAGATTATCTAGATTCCTAAGCTTTTATCTTTCATCAATAACTCAGTAAACCATCACTTATGATGCACATTAACTCAGATTTTACTCAGAATTTAAGGCATAGTTAGACCTCTAATAAATAGGCATTAAATTCTGGCATGTCTTGAGAACTTTTGGTGGATCAAGGATGTCACCAAGGCCAAGACAGACACCGAGTAAGCTCAGAACTGGAAGTTAAGACAAAAGATGACAACAGATTAAATTGATTACATCTTTTTAATTACCACCTGTGTTTTCAACGTATGCCAAATACCAGTTAATAAGTGATTTATATTGGTACTTCATTAGGTTTAAAATAACTAAAACTCAAACATGATTTAAGGGGCACAAAGAACTATCTTCTCAAATAAAAGTACAGTCAGTGAAAAGCATTTTTACTTTTAATATGGATTACAATTTAATAGAAGAAAACTCCTAAAGTAAATCATCACTGGAAAGGAACCTGAAACAGTTTAACCTTGAAATTTATACTTAAGAGTTGCCGAGAAGTTGAACTTTAAAAATTACCATCTATTATCATTATTAAAAGATTTTTTGAAAGTCTGTATTACCGGTGTCATAGGACTGCCGCCTTCTACACCTGGCTGAAAAGCTTCTGCCACAGCTCGAACGTGGCCATAGCCAATGGCAGTTAGCAACAGTTTGGCTATTTTAAGAGCATTGAGGTAGGCACCCCTTCGAGTTTCCATATCTGCATTTGGTAGGAAGTTATTTCTAGTTAGCATGCTCAGGACAAGGGGTAGGCCGCCACTTTTCAAGAAGTGGAACTGAAAATCAGAGGAATCATCAGCCAGAGGTGCACCAGCAGGCATTAACAAGGCATAGACTACCTGGAAAAAAAGGGAGAAGGACTGTGTTAAAAGGTTTTTAAAATAGAACTATTTTCCCTATTACCACTGCTAAGAAATTATTTTAACCATTTCAAAGATATTTCATTATAATGTTATATTCTCCACATTACCTTAAAAAGGTCAAATTTAAAGAACATGGAGTAAATTCAAAAGGAAAAAACAAACCTCTGTTAGGTATAGCACTTGTGAAGCTGAAGGACCGAAGAAAAGTGAGTCAAGAGATGGACTAAGGCTGCTTTCTCCAAGTTTGGCATGGTCTAAACAAATAGCTCTCAATTTTTCTATTGTTGTGCTATCTGTGAGAAAAAAAGGAGGCAGTGTAAGATGAACATTATTCATGCATTCATATTTCACTTTTGATATTTTAAAGACCTCTTTATTATGAAATAATACTTCAGTTGAGTTATAGGTTCAAACTCCACAAGACATGAGATCTGGATTGATTAAAATACAAACCAACCAACCAACCAACCAACCAGGGCTCTTTAATCAGCCAACCCAAACAGGAAGGAAACAGTCTATTTACTCAGAGACTTCAAATCCACACACCCTCCCCACCCTCCAGCCACTAGAGACTGAAAAAATGCAATATACTTCAAAAGAAAGCAGTTCTTATTGAAAATAATGAACATGCCCTGGCTGGTGTAGCTCAGTGGATTGGGCACGGGCTGCAAACCAGGCATCGCAGGTTCGATTCCCAGTCAGGGCACATGCCTAGGTTGCAGGCCATGTCTCCCAGCAACCGCACATTGATGTCTCTCTCTCTCTCTCTTTCTCTCCCCTCTCTAAAAATAAATAAATAAAATCTAAAAAAAGAAAATAATGAACAGGAAAAAATGACAACCTCTTCCCTTCAATTTCTCTATTGTTAGTCTATACGACACTATGCATTAACTGGTTTGTTTTACTGAGATTTAGTAGTACCTTAGAAACTGAACCTTAAAAAGCAAACCTTAAAAGGGGTGTGGGGGCAGGGATCATGCCTAATGCTTACCTCAAAGTAAGCAGAGCTTTAACTTTTTTGATCATATTAAATAATGAGTTTATCTAAATCACAGTGAAGAGATATCAAAAAGGGGGGGATCCCAGAATACAATTATAAGCATTAGCTACCACTGAGATTTAAGAAGTGAATGAACTTCTAGAAAGTACTTTGATAACAGAATTACTTCCAACATAAACGCCCTATGATTAAAACTTCACTTGATAAAGATTTTTTTTTAAAAAGCAGAAACTCTTTTCAAAGAATAAAGATAATGGAAAATTACTGTAACTTCCTTAGAGTAGGCTAATTTTTACAGGTCTAGAATCAGCCTGGAAATGTTTTCAAAGAAATCTTCAGTTTGTGTTAAATTGTTAGTTTTTCCTATTCTGAGGAGACACTAACACATAATGTAACTAAATGAAATAATTAAGTTATCCCCTGTATCAATTTTAATTGATTAAAATGACATTGTCATTTTACCAGTATAATCTATATTATTAGCACTTAGTTTTTCCCCAAAAACATTTTTTACACTAAAAATCTCACCAGTCAAATCTTTGCAATTATTTCATCAAGAAAAATATCCTACATGCAGAAAGAATAGCAAGGTCCAAGACTTCTCATATGCATCACCAAATTACTCTCTAAAAACAAACCAACTCAAATGATATCTGAGAATGTTAAGCTTGGTTTAAAAATATGCTGAGCTAAGGATGGAAGCAAAAGGGAATAGTAGAAAAAAGGAACAAGAGCTCTAAGAAAAGGTAGCAGTGAATTCTAAGCAAATCACTCATAACCTTGTCACCCAGATGCAGTTAGGATTTTAGGTTTTATTAAAGATACCTTAAGCCCAATCAATTATATGATTATAGCAGCATATTATTAAAAAGTACAGAAAAAAGCCCTGGCTGGTGTGGCTCAGTGGATTAAATGCCAGTGAGAACTGAAAGGCTGCCAGTTGAAAATGTGTGAGAGGCAACCACACACTGATGTTTCTTTCCCTCTTTCTCCCTTCCTTCCCCTCCTCCAAAATAAATAAATAAAATCTTAAAAAATATATAGAAAACAATTTGCAGCAACACACAGGTTAATAGTACAAACTTTGGAGCCCAATTTCATGCATATGAATACTAGAACTGACATTTAAGCTGTGTGTCCCTGGTCAAGTAACTAAATATTTCTGTATCGTAGTTTCCCCATATTTAAAATACAGATGAAAATATAATTCCCTCATAGGGATGTTATGAGGTTTACGTGAGTTAACAAGTGGGAAGTACTTACAACAGACTTCAGAATATTTTAAGATATTGGTTAGTCTGAATTCCTGGGGTAAAAAGAAGCTCCAGCTGAAGAGGTAAAGCAGTATACATTTTAACTACACAGCATCAAGCAAGAGTCTGTTTTCCTGACACATGTAAGGAAAGGTCACAGAAACTCTTGAGTATAGTCTAGATTACGAGAGATTAAATTACCTATAGAGAAGACTATAGAAATTCTAAGTTTAGCAGCAAATCATAATGAAGGCACCTGACTTCAGCTAAAGATTCAGAATGAACAGAAGTAAAAGCAATGACTAGGAAAAAAGCTACTAATTCCATCTTGATTTTCCTCCCTTTAAAAATATACTCACATGTACACAAACACTAAATGATTACCCAATATTTCATAGCTAGAAATAATTTATAACAACTTCCTCTTCTTTAGAGCCCCTGCTTCCTTTCTTAAAGTGTGAGTGTGCATGTGTGTAGCAACCAGAGTGACAGAGTAAGTTAACATTTGTTAAATACGGATTAAATACTAGTCACTAGACTAGGGATTTTCCATATTTCAAATAGTTATTATTAGCCCAGTTTTACAGATCAGGATTTGAAGTCAAGTCCATTTGAGTCCACAGTCTCTAATTTAACTGCTGTAGTACAATTATTACTGGCCTTTTCAAAGTTGGCTATTTCAAATCTAGGCACTAGACTTTGACTATATAAAATATGGAAAAAAAAGAAAAAGAAAAAAAAAAGCACCCTCGAGTTTTCCACTTGGAACTGCCTGGCAAGAGCTCATTGTCGCCATCTGGTGGCATTATGCTCAAATCACAAGATCAGGGATTCTGGATTCTTGGGTCAAAGTGGCAAACAGGCCTGCTGCTGTTGCAGCATCAAGCTGGTGGCTAGAGGGTATTCAAAAGTGGTATTACAATGCTACACAATTCTGTAAACCAGGGTTAATGTGAGACCACACAATACACATGGATGACGATATAAAAGAAGCCATAAGAAGGTTTCCTGAGAACCTGAATAATGACAGGGTGTTTCACATTAAGAGCGCATTGGACCTGTCTATGAAGCAGATCTTGACTAGTAAAAAAATATGAGGACAATTTCTACCTTGAACCATATCCGAAAGAGGTTATTTCACGGGGGAAAAAAGAGAAGAATGGGCAAAGAAATAATCATGTAATCAAAATCTGTGGATGCATCTGCCCTCAGTAGTTTAATGATGTTGGTTAAAATGGAAATGTACAACATAGAACCATATGGGTTGCAAATAAATTACTTTAAATAAATATATATTATAACTTAAAAACAGATCAGGGATTCTGAGAATTTGTTTTAAAAAGTTGTGAAGGTTGAATCTGCACACATAAAGCAACAACTGTTACTCTACTTAGTACATAACTTAGTAAATAAAAACCCACAAATTCTAAACAATACAACAAAAGGGTTAAGGAAGGATTAAATCATGGAAAGAAGGTTGTTAAGAATCTAATTAATATTTGAACTGATTATGAATGATCCTATAGGAATCAGGAAACAAAATGAGAAAGGTCAACATGGTATATTTACTTTAGAAAAAGGAGATAATGGAGAGATAATGGAAGCACAAGACAGTTTAAGAAATTATCTGGGCCAATTCTTGAACTGTTTATCAGCAATGTATCTACAAATCCACTAAAAATGAATAAATATAAAATATATAAACTGAACAGGACATACAAAGAAGAGATGAAGAAGGAACACTAGAGAAATGTTAGTGAATTACTGAAGGTGCAGAGGGGATGGAAGACAGCTGGCTTATCTGAACCAAAAAGCATTTGTGGAATAAAAGTGAGGGGAAGGAGTTTCTACAAAGTCAGCACCCCATAGATTCCTAAAAGACCTAAAACTGGCAAAGTAAAAGTGTCAAGGTGATGAAAAGACAGAATGAGGAACTATTCCAGAAGAAAACTGAGAGATGTCAACTATCATATTTTGATACATATAATGCATATACATGGTTCAGTACTAATTCTCATGCATGTGAGAATTAGCACTATCTATGTATAATGTGCATCCTTATTTTTCCCTCAAAAATGTGGATAAAAACTGCACATTATGTAGGGCAAAATACAGTAAACGTGATGTAAGATTTTGTATTGGATTGTTTTGCTCTAAAACAGATTATTATAGAACTTTAGGGACTGCTGATTAGAAAATAAGAAATGATGAATCAATGTTAATGTTCTAGTTTAGATGGTTGTATTTTAGTTATATAAATATCCTTCTTTGCTGAGAATATACAATAAAGTATTTAAGGGTAATGGCACATTAGATCAGCAAATTCCTCTCAAATGGTTCCCAAAAAAGTTTTGGAATTATACTTCTAACTTTTTTGTAAGTTTGTAAATGTTAAAATTAAAAAAAAAATTCCAAGTTGTATAGGATTGATCTACCAAACTCCTTTTTGTCCTACAAGATCTATTTATTTTGCAAAGCATTAAGTTTTAGAGGAAAACATATTAGAGCATAAACATTGAAATATGTTAATGAAAAAGAAAATCCTCTGGAAAAGGATCACTAAGCTGGAAAAAGTTAAGAAAATGACCTTAAAGCTAGAATTAAATTAATGAAAGGAGAAAAGAAAATCATACTTACTAGATTCAATACCATAGCCATAAAAATTTCAAAGACACACAAAAAGCAAAACTCAGAGAAAAAAATTAGCAAAGAAAGAATACAAATCTCTTATAAATTAGGAATCTCCAAGTACACTAAGTATCCACCACAAAACAGACCAAGGCACCTCATCACAAAATTTCCAAACTCCATGATAAAATCAAAAGATCACATGCAAAGGAACAGAACTGAGAAGAGCTTTCTTCAGACCAGCAACATTACCAGCTACACAGTACATTTTCAACCTAGAATTCTATATCCAAACTACTTATCAAATGTGAGGGTTTAGCTGCACTCAGACAAATCACATCTCAAAAACAAAAAACAAAACCACCTTCCACATACACTTGCCGAGACATGTGCACGAGGGATGCTTCAACAGAATGAGAGGAGCACCTCAAGAAAGGCTCAAGACATAGAAGAGAGTGAATAGGAATCCACCATAGGAAAGCTGAAGAAAGTAGTCCCAAAAAGGTAGAAAACAATCAGATGACAGAAAGAAAAGTTCTAGGACAATAGTGCAGCCAACAGATTATATAATGCATATAATAATGGAAATTTACTTTGAGGTTATTAGATAATATGTGGGAAGAAGTAACAATAGATGTATAGAAAAATCAAGAAAATTAAAGAGAGAAAATTTTTAAATGCAGGAAACAAGTTGTCATAAATCCAGCAAACTAATTGTTACTATTGAAAATATACATGCAGAGGGCCAAGATGGAGGCATAGGTAGTTGCACTATGCCACCTCGAGCAACCAAAACTAAGGACTGCAAAAACTGAGAAACAAAAAACAACCAGAACAGAGAGAAATGAACTGAACGGAAGTCGGACTACCATACATCTAGACCGGTAAGGAGGGATGGAGTTGGAGGCCCTACAGAGAGGGGTTGAGGGATCCTGGCAGGAAAAAGCACTGGCTGGCAGACGCGGGCGCACAGGGTGCAGACGGCAGTTGGCGGACCGGTGGCAGACCCTGGGCGGTGGCAGACCCTGGGCGTGGGAAGCAACGAGCAGACCCAGTGAGGGGAGCAGACCCAGTGAGGGGCGTAAGGTGGCTGGCTGGCCGCAGCCACACGTTCGCACGCAGACTAGGCGAAAATGGGCAGTGACACAGACCGTGCCACCTAGGGACCCAGCGCCGGGAAACAAAGCTTAAGAGCACCGACTGAAAACACCTGTGGGAGCTGAGGCTGGGAGATTCTCTCAGTCTCACAGGAGGCTCCTCGGGAAGCCCACAGGGTCCAAGAAAAGTACACAAGCCCACCCGCCCGGGAGCCAGCACCAGAAAGGCCCAGTTTGCTTGTGGGGGGCAGCAGGGGGGACTGAGATCCTGGAGAGAGTGGAGCAGGTGCCACTGTTCCCTCTCAGACCCCGACCCCACATACAATGTCACTGCCCAGCCCTGGTGAACACCTAAGGCTCCACCGCCCATACGTAACAGCCACAACCAGATCAAAGGAAAATAAAAAATAAAAAAGATGGCTCAAACAGAATTAAAAGCCCCAGAACCAATTTTCTTTAGGTGACCAAGAGATAGCCAACCTATCAGATGCACAGTTCAAAGCACTGGTGATCAGGATGCTCACAGAATTGGTTGACTTTCGTCATAAATTAGATGAACAAATGCAGGCTATGATAAGAGAAATGAAAGAAAACGCACAGGGAACAGTGAGGGAAAGAAAACTGGGACTCAAATCAATGGAGTGGACCAGAAGGAAGAAAGGAACAACCAAACAGAGAAGAATGAAGAAACAAGAATTCAAAAAAATGAGGAGAGGTTTAGGGACCTCCAGGACATCTTGAAATGTTCCAACATCTGAATTATAGGGTACTGGAAGGGGAAGCGCAACAAATCGAAAACTTATTTGAATAGATAATAAAGGAGAACTTCCCCAATCTGGCAAGGGAAATAGACTTCCAGGAAGTCCAGGAAGCTCAGAGAGTCCCAAAGAGGTTGGACCCAAGGAGGAATACACCAAGGCACATCATAATTACATCAGTCAAGGTAAAAACAAAGGAGAGAATCCTAGAAGCAGCGAAAGATAAGGAGACAGTAACCTACAAAGGAGTTCCCATCAGACTGTCAGCTGATTTCTCAAGAGAGACCTTGCAGGCAAGAAGGGGCTGGAAAGAAGTATTCCAAGTCATGAAAGGCAAGGACCTACATCCAAGATTGCTCTATCCAGCAAAGCTTTCATTTAGAATGGAAGGGCAGATAAAGTGCTTCTCAGACAAGGTCAAGTTAAAGGAGTTCATCATCACCAAGCCCTTATTATATGAAATGTTAAAGGGACTTAGCCAAGAAAAAGATTAAAAATATGAACAGTAAAAAAACAAAAAGTCATCAAATGGAGGGTTAGCAACAGGAAAGTGGGAGGAGAGAGGGGGAAAAGATATAGAGAATAAGTAGCATAGACAGTAGGTAGAAAATAGACAGGGGGAGGGCAAGAATAGTGTGGGAAATGTAGACACTAAAGAACTTAAGACACATGGACATGAACTAAAGGGGGGAATGAGGGTGGGAGGGGATGGGCAGGGTGGAGGGGAGTGAAGGGGGAAAATGGGACAACTGTAATAGCATAATCAATAAAATAAAGAATAAAAAAGAAAATATACATGCGGAGCAAAAACTGGGAAAATGTGGAAGAGTCAAGTTTTCAGCTACACAATAAAAAAAATCATTAGGTATCGGAAATTGACAAAGACACCTCTAAAAATTATTATTTACAGACACATATACAAAATGAAATCTGCAAGTTTACAGTGGGTTTTTTTTTTTTTTTTAAGGAATAAGAAAGGAACAACACTATAGATAACACATGACCCAAAATACAGTCCAGGGGTATAAAAGATTTTTTGTGTAAAGTGCCAGACAGTAAATATTTAAGACACTGCAGACCACATGGTTTCTGTCATAACCACTTAACTCTGCTATGTTAAGACAAAAACAGCCACAGACAGTATGGAAATGAACGATCACGTCTCAATGAAACTGTTTATGGATCTAAAATTTAAATTTCATGTAATTGAATAAGTCACAAAATATTATCCTTTGATTACTTCTTTAGCTATTTAAAAATGTAAAAATCACCTACAGCCCTTAGTCTTTGCAAAATCAGGCTGTGAATTAGTCAACTCCTGTTTTAGCCTATACAACAAGGCATGTTCCATGTAGGAACAGAATTTGCTAATATATCCTGTTATTGTCCATTATGTACTTCACCAACATCAATAGTTATTAAAAGAAAATTCTTACCTGGTGGCATAAGTTTCATAAGCACCCTTGCTCCATCTCTAAGAGGTGGCATATTTAGGTTGCTACCTAAGTCTGCAACTTGCCATAGGAAAGAGATGTATCTGGGATGCAGTGACATTATCTAGAATACAAAATATACAAAATATTTACCTGTAAACTATATCTCCCCCAAAGATCCCCAAATAATTTTGTTTGTCAATAACCACACTTGTGCTTATGACACGTCTATTCTTTAAAATAGTTTGCCTTCCCCATCTTCCCACCTTTACAAATCCCTCATGATGTAGACGGAATATACTATCCAAGCCACCTCCAGTAATTTCTGTGACAGCTCTTTTACTATTTTGTTAAAACTATTTTTCACACGCAGGCAAGTCAGACTGTACACATAAAAGGTTGTCATGCCCACTCATAGTAGCTGGTACTGTAGCCATTAAAATTGTTGTAGGGAGGGATAGAAGGAGACTAAGGGGGGAAGAGTCACTGTTTCTTCAGATACAAGTTATGTTATGACAATCTGAAAAACAATGCAGATATTTTCCTATAGAAAGTTCTGAAGGAAGGATTCATTATTATGGTATGAATATATAATATGGTGGTATTAATAGTTATAATTAAGTTGTGTAATGGAATAACTTTATAAAAACATAAAAACAACACTATATCTGTAAGGGAAATGTTTTAAATTTCAAGCAGTTACAATCACCTTTCAGAGGGATCCATTGTGAAGTTGATGGTTAACTATTCAGGTGTTTGGTATTTTACCACATTAAATTATAAGCTTCTCAAGGGAAAAAAAACCTATTCAATATACTTTTTTATTCTCAAAGAACCTAGCACAATGCCTTGCATACAGTAACTCAAAACTATCTACTCACCACCCCAGGCAAACAGCTTTCCACTTCTGGATTGGGACCATCACTGTAATGATTACCATGGTTTCCAGGAGATCCAGTTGAGGAATCAGAAGAACTATCAGGGCTTGAAGGCATATTGGAACTTATTTGTGTAAGTTTGGCTGTAATTAGCTGAAAATGATATATTGTGTTAGCATCAAAGACAAGAAAAAATACACAAAACAAGTTAGTGACACACTAACAAAAACCCAAACCTACACTCTATACTTTTAAAAATATAATTTGTAAGTATTATCTAAAATAACCACTTAGGGGAGGTCAGGAAACAAACAAACAAACAAACAAACAAACCACTTAATTAGTTTTGCTTTTAGAAACCCTCTCCCTCTTCTACTTTATTATAGGTAACATTGATGCCCGCCTTACTTAGTGTTACAATCTTAACACCTAATACAGAGCTTTCACACATGATGGATACTTAATTAATGTTTATAGAACAAAATGTTGAATAATGAAATGAAAAACAGCCTCAGGTTTGATTTTTTGAAAAGATACTTACTGATTTATCTTTTAAGTTTAATTGTCCAATCAACTTTCTATCATCTGCAGGATCTATCAGTTCACCGCCCACAAAGAGCTCAATTTTTGTATGGGCTACGTTGGCTTTAATACGATTGAGAATACATCGTCGTACTGATCCAATTGTGTCATTTGTATGAGACCATACATCCAAGTCATCAACCTGTCTTCCCTGGTTTGGAAATCGAACTATAAAAGAGAGGTGTTTACCACGGAAAGCTCTGGGGGAAACAAAAGAAAACATCACGTTCAGCACACTTTCAAATTGTCTTGCAAAGAAAGTAAAGCTAAAAATCTAATATTGAATATTTTCTTATTAAGTAAGATAAAGTAAATTAAGGCTACTTATTTTTAGGTTCTTGAAAATAAAAATTTACTGCTCCTTTTAATTACAAATATTGTTAAGTAATCTTCAAAACACAACATATTCTACTGTTGCTACTTTTGTACCTATGGATGCAGAAAATAAGGTGTCTAGTTTATAAGAAATTAACACAAAGACATGAGTAACACTTCACTTATTTTTATGCTATAAAGCCCAACTAACTTTTTAAATGTGGAAGATAACTTTATCTTGAGAGTAAACAAAATTGTTAAAATGTACATTTTTCTGAAAAATTCTTAATATAAAAATTCACTCCTGAAAGTAGTATTTATGTTGGTTTAAGTATTAAACCTGTATATAAGAATCATATTTAAGGAGTAATTTTAAATAATTTCATGGTAAACAAAAAGAATTATCTTACAAAAAGAAATCTTTTAAATTAAATATTGATGGCACTCATTCTACAAACATCTCTAAATTATAAATAACTATTTGAATTACCAAATGATGAGACCTTACAAGAACTGTTAGCAAAACATTTGAAAATATTTCTTGCTATTATGGTTATCAAAGGAGTTTTTAAGTTATTTCCCATTACTCTTCAATTGTACTATGGTATTATTTTTAACAGTGTACATAAATGTCACCAAAACACTTTAACCACACAATATCCCTGCAATACTTACCAAGTAATAAGTCAATGGTGAAAATAACTAATTAATTAAAAGAGGAAACGACTTAAATGAATGAGAATGCTCTACCAAAAATCCTAAAACAAATATAATGTCCTTACTTTTTCTATTTTTTCCTGTACATCACTTAAAAAAATTAAAAGGCTAGGAAAACATCAAGTAATTAAGAAATAGCACTAGTAGATCAGTTATTCACAAACCTTGACATAGGCAGAATTGTTCTTTCCTCATGATAATCGCTGTCACATTCATTTATATACTCCCTCAACACAGTTAATACTCGAACCATTCGCACAGCTTCCTGTCTTGCACAATTAATACTGTCTTTGTCGCCATCCAAAACACATAATGTGTCATAGGACGCTTTCAAACGATCAAAGCAAGACTGGATGAAGTCTTCGTGGATTACCACCTACAAATAGTGGGCCAAATAACAGTTCATATATTGCTTTGAAATTTAAAAACTTAAATGTATAATAAAACATTACTGCAATTAAAGATAGCAACAACTAATTTAAAGGTAGCCCTCAATTAACCATGATCATATTTAGCCAGCCTCTAATAAACTATAATAAAATAAACTGTTCTGTCAAAGAAAGCTAGAGTTCCCTAAGTAAGAACTAGATATTCAAAGAAAATTTAGTCAAAACCTCTTGCCATAATTATACTCAAAATAATCATTTCAAGATCATTATTATGACAAGATTCATTCAGAAAGCATTTTGTACAAGAGAAGTAAGAACTAAATATTTTAGGTTTATTTTTAATGAGTTGACACAAAGAAATTCCTAGTTAATTCCGAATTAAAGAAATATTCTTTACAGCAACAAAGTTCTTCAAGCAGAATTCTAATTTATGTAAATTTTAATGCATGTCAATCCTCACCTGATTGACCTGTAGCCTGGGACCAAGGTTGGTGTATATCTCTTTAAGGAGATCTATAGCTCTGCTGGCAATATCATCATTACTCTGAATCACGACCTAGGTTCAAAAGATTTAAGCATAAATACCTTTCAAGAAATATCTTATGGGAGTAAGGGGGTGAAAACTGTACTTGAACATTCATTTAAATAAAAAAAAAGAAATATCTTAGTTGGACATTTCAACTCAAACCATACCTACCCTGTTATTTTTAATACAGTATTCAATAATTTTAGGATGCATTGACACTGATAATCAAGAAAACCAAGTAAACAGAAAACAGGCCAAAATAAAACCAAGTAAACAGAAAATAGGCCAAAATAAAGAATAAAAAATGCAAAAACCAAGTTTTGAATAAAGAAATTTGTTTAAGGGAAGACACATTTTACTAAGGATATAATATGCTTTGATCACTACTGTTATCATTATTTTTAACTGACACAATATCCTATTTGTTTCAAGTGTACATTATAGCGAGTCGATATTTATATACATGATAAAATGATCCCTGTGATAAGTCTAGTTACCATCTGCCACCAAAGTCATTGCAATACTATATTCCCTATGCTGTACATTAAATTCCCATGACTTCTTTATAACTGGAAGTTTGTACCTTTTAATCCCCCTTCCCTATTTCACCTCCCCCAACCTCTCCCCACTCTGATAACCAACAGTTTGTTTCCTGTATGTATGACTGTTTCAAATATTATTTAATACCTTGCTAATCAAGTTGTGAGACATATTAAAGGGAAAATTCAAATCAGTTAAAAAGCCATAAAAGATTACATGAAATAATTTAGCATAAAGGGCTACTCATCTCATTTCTACAGCTCTTTATCACTCATTTAATTGTATAAGTGGTATTCAAACTATATGCAGAACTCTAGGACTTAAAGGGAGTGTTTTATGGCTGACCCTTATATAACAGGTTTAGAGAGACAGAAAGGGGAGAAGCACAAGGAGAGACTACAAAGAAAAAGTAAACAGGCGTCCCTAACTTCAACTAGTTTTATATTTTGAAGCACTGTGTAAATTTTGATTTTTAAAAAGGGCTTCTGCCATTTAAAAATGTTGTAAACAGCCCTGGGTGGTGTGGCTTAGTGCACTGAGTCCTGGCCTGAGAACCTAAGGGTCGCTGGTTTGATTCCCAGTCTAGGGCACATGCCTGGGGTGCAGGCCAGGTCCCAGGTTGGGGGGCGAGTATGAGGCAACCACACGTTGATGTTTCTCTCCATTTCCCTCTCTTAAAAAACAAAACAAAACAAAAAAAACCACACACAAAAACAAACAAAAAAAGTAGAAAACTTATGTCAACTGCAATAGAAAATTAAAAAATATTATTTACAAATGTTGGAAATTCCTTACTTAATAAAAAAGCCTGCTCAAATACCACAGTAAAGATCTTAGGCTATCTATGATTAGCAGAAAAAGATTTCATATCACACACACACACTTTATATATGTGTGTGTGTGTGTGTGTGTATAAATATATATAAATACATATATATATAAACTGCTACAAACAGGTGAGACTTTTAAAGATAGGAATAATCAATTAACACATTGTGATGACATGGATAAACCTTGATGGTATTATGCTAAGTGAAATAAGTCAGTTGGAGAAAGACAAATACCATGGGATCTCACTTATATGTAGAATCTAAAAGCAAACCAACCAACCAACCAAACAAAACAAATTAAAAACGGAACTCATAGACACAGAGTATTGATTGGTGATTGCCAGAGGTGAGGGTGGATAAAATGGGTGAAGGTGGTCAACAAGTACAAACTTCCAGTTACAAAATAAATAAGTCCTGGAGATATAATGTAGAACAAGGTGACAACAGTTACTATTAGTATATTGCATATTTAAAAGTTGCTAAGAGTAAATGTCAGCATTCTCATTATAAGAAGAAAAAAGTAACTAAAAATGGTAATGAATGTTAAATAGACGTACTATGGTGATCATTTTGCAACAGATATAGAATCATGTTGAAAACCAGTAATGTTTTCAAATTACATCAATGAAAAAATACCTAAACAAGGTCTGGAAAAAGTCCAGCCATTGTTAATATAACGAGATTCGTTTGCATGACTTTGATGTCACCTGGCAGCCAAGAGAGTGGAATGGAATGCACATGTGTGAACAGTGACTTCAATGTACTAGTCAGTGGGGGTAGTAGACGCTATTGAGTGAGCATGTGTACTGTGTGGCCACCGCATTCAAAATGACTGAATTTAAGAATAGCAACAGATCTGCATCAAATTTTGTGTTAAGCCTGAACATCCCTCCATGGAAACTATCCAGATGATTCAGAAGGCCGCAGCTTTGTGCAACTGGTGATTGGCATCTTCATGATAACACACCCTTATGCATCACCTCTCACGTTAGCTTTTCTGGAGAAATATCAAATCACCTGGATGACTCTACCCCACTACAGCCCAGACTTGGTGCCTTGTGACTTCTGCCTTTTCCCAAAACTAAAATCACCTTTGAAGGGATTTCAGACCATAGATGAAATTGAGGAAAATATGACAGTGCAGCTGATGGCAATTGGGAAAACTGTGTGAGGTCCCAAGGTGCCTACTTCAAAGAGGGCTGAGGTGTCATTGTCCTATGTACGATGTTTCTTGTGTCTTCAATAAATGTCTCTATTTTTCATATTACATGACTGGATACTTTCTAGACAGACCTTGTATATTAAGACTTAAGGCAGAAAGATTAACCTTAGACAATGATGTTTTACTCCACTTATTTAAAAGATTACAAGTTAAGACACTCATAATTCCTTCTAAAGTGTTCTCTTCTGTCCTCTAGTTATTTTAGAACTAAATGTATTAATAACCTAAAATTAACATTGAAGAACAACAATCTACAACTGAAAAATAACTTTCATGGGGTGAGATGAAAGATTTGTTTCATTAGTGCACTTCTATACACATGTGGATTCTAAGCCAAGACAAAAGAAACATCAGTGGCAGGAGGAGTGGGAAGGGAAAGGGAGAAGGAAAAAATCCAATAGACAAATAACATAGTTATTAGTAAGATAAAGGTGAACTGTCTCTACCTCCCAGAGCAAGCATCAGAGAATTACACGTACATAAAATTTATATGCAAAACTGTGATTCCTTACTTATTTGAAAAACTACTTCACATACAATGCTTATAAGTTCCTACTTTTCACTTACCCTCCATAGGTAGTCTAATCCTATTAATTCCAAATCATCCATCATATACGCTCTCCTTTTTGCTACTAGTTTTCCTTCTCGACAATTCACAGCTTTGAAGAATCGCTCAAAACATTTCATCCCATTTTCAGTTAACAGGGAAGGATCAAGCTGAAGCACATTGCTTTCAAAGAAGTCCTTATTAATATCGGGATCCAAGTCTGGTTCATCCCCCATCAACTTGGAATACCACTTAAAACAGGCTTCACGATCACAAAGATAAACTGCATTCTCTGCTAAGCATTTCCATATTTGTTTTGCCTGAGGAGCACATAGCCAGAGTTGGCCATCCTTCAATAAAAATCTTGGAAAAACATAAAAAATTTAGTAGTTAGATCTACATAATTTTTTATCCTCAAATGCAATCTACCTGTATACATAAGAAATCATCAATTTATCACAACTATATTTTAACTACAGGTAAAAAGATGTCAGTTCCTATTATATCATAAAGGAACTTATTTCTCAATTTTTATCTGGTACTAAAAAATACTAGCTATTTATTCATTCATTTAACAAGCACATATTGGTCACTTACAATGTGCCAGGAATTCTTCTAGGTGATTGGACCCAAACTGAATAAAGTATTTGTTCCCTGAACTTTAAACAGTTTAGTATGTTTAGCAGTTGAATTCTAGCATTTTGCTTATATGGCGTCACTGGTAAATGAGGTATTCTGCTAAATGACTTTCAGAGGTAACCAATTCAATGAGTTGACACCCACTAACTCTGCCTGCCGTATCTTTGAATGACAGAAAGGTTAGCACTTCAATTTCATTTCAGGAAACATAATGGTGGCTCTGTAACCAGTCACAAAATATGGTAGAGTATTTCATGTCATTAGGTTCCCTCTCCATTTCAAAGCATTTTAGGGAAGCCAATTCTAAGGTTTTCCCTTTCCATTTCAAAGCATTTTAGGGAAGCCAATTCTAAGGTTTTTGGTATTTCCTTAACATTGCTGATCTTAAAGAGGGGTTTTAGCACCTAGTCCTTCCTAATCTTGCAACCTCTAATTTATATACACAAAACGGAGGTAAATGTGATAAAAAATGCAGTTGTTTTCAAAGTTTTTTTTTTTTTAAGACAACAGCAGAAAATGTGTTCCAAGTAAAATTCCATTTGGAAGTCCCACGTATAAAATGAAAGCAGAGCTGCTCTAGCTGCTGGGAGGGTGAAGAAAGAAGAAATGGGGATAAAACATCCACTGGTGATTTAGGAATCTTGGGGTAAGCTGCTGAGCAGCTCTAAGGCTCCAATGTAGGTTTGAAAAATCACGGGTCTAACAGAAAGAGCAGACTTTGAAGTCATACCTAGTTGAATGTGCAAGACCACTAAATATTGGCTGTGTAATTTCAAACAAGCTAGTTTAAGCCTTGTCAATTTTGGTTTTCTTATAAATCAAATGGGGAGAATACCTGTCTCATGGTATTTGCTACAAGGATTAAATGTAAAGTACTTAAAATGAGCTGAATATACATTGGGTAAATTTAGGTTTCTTTCTCTTCAGTGAGTTGCTATAGGTCATGGAGATAGGCATTAATAGAGCAGGGACTAGAATAGATCTTCTGATTTAAAACTTTGATATAACAAAAGGGCTTATAACCACTTTTCTGATCTAGGAAATCAATGGATAGAACACACACCAATAAAAAAAAAATGGCCCACTAAGGCAGGGAGTCTCAATCTGGCGAGGCAAGTCTTTCTATCCAAATGGTTCAAAAAACATTTCATTTTAAACAAATGCCAAATTTCTTAAAACCTGAAGGCTTGAGTTTTTCCTTAAGTTAAAATCATTATGTAACTACTTATATAAGTGTTTCCCCAGTATAAGCAAGCACATAGTTCAATAAACACAATTAACACAGCTCAGGGAAAATTCCCCAGTATATCAAAATAATAAATGCAATAGATTTTTCTGAAGCACTGATAACCTTGGCATTTCCCTTAGCACACTTAGGATCTGTGTATAATTTTTTTGTTCTATGATGTGGTTGTGAATTCACAAATCCATCATCAAAAATTTCAAATCTGTAAGTATATAAAGTCACTAAAAACTAAGTATCAGTAAACAAGTTCAGCCTTGTATTACATTTAGTTTTGGCTTAAGGAAATTAACCTATTTTCCTCAACCCCACCAGAATAATGTTATTAACACACAACACTGAACTACCTTTGTCAGCCACTGCTAGGATAAACAAGGGACCAGAGGACTCAAAGCCATTTTTTGAGGCACTGGTCCAGCAGCCTTTTGTCCCCATTTCCTTAGTGTCTATGATACCATTATGGTCAGTATAGCTTTCTAGCTGGTTGTGTCAAAATATGGCAGCTTGTTCTTTAAAAATAACCTTATTTCCAGCATAAACAAGTATAAAGAACAGAATTCCATACAAAAGCTTACATGTTCTCTTTAAATACTGCAAAGAAGTTAAAACTCAAACAATTCTAAATTTCTAATACATGAACACATAAGGAAATAGTCTCTTTCAGATAATAATTTCAATGGGGGACAAGTGGGGAAGGTAACAAAGGGAAATGGCCACCTAAAAAAGACCTAAGCTATACAGCATATTAAATTGGCATTCTTTATCTGTGTCTTAAATAGAACAGTAATTGCTTAAAACAAACCTAAGGAAGTTAAGCCTTTCTTGGACTTCTTGAACATGACTATATCTGCTTCCCAGCCTCACAGTTTGTGGGTCATAGTCTTCATGGTCTGCAAATTAAAAACAGAATCATGCATTATGTAACTGGATACCCACATCACTGGTGGCTTTAACCAAAAGGAAATTAAGTCACTTAAAAAGTCATTAATTTCTTATTAAAAGGCATCCTGAAGTTTATTAATTACTGATGATTTCAAGTCATCTCCTATTTTTCCCACAAAAAAAAATTTCCTTTTACATAAAAGTATGTTAAATGCGCTATAAAAATGATTCTTCATCACAACCCCTTTAACAAAATCTTCATACACAATGAAGCAATTTCCAATTACAACCTAAGACTAACTTGAGTGGTCTGTGAACGGCAGCCACCAAGACAACATTTTTCTTTAATTTCTTTTCTATTACACTGAAAACTTATTGGAGAAAAAAATAGTTATAAAAAATAAATTACATTACTAATTTCTACCTAGAATGTTATAGTAACACAAGATGCTACTCAACATAATGAACTTAAAATACAGTTATCACCATCAACATGTTATAAAATAGTCTCAGAAATTCAAGAAAACTTAACCATCTATCATAACTATGGGTAGGTACCAGTTCCTAGGCCTAGCTTAAGTTGGAAATTCCTTTTTAAAAAAAGAACTAAAAAACAAAGCTAGGAAACTCTTTGGTGTTACTTTTATTATAGCATACTATGGGTGAAAAAGTCTCAGCGTTTGCAATGAAAGACCACAAGAAAAAAAAAATCTTACAAAGCACCTACTGTCCTAAAAATACCTTAAAGTGGATTTTTGTTTAAATTCTTATTTATTTTTTATTTTTTCAAAAAAAAGCTATACAACCTGGAAATGATCAAGTTGACTTGTAGCGTGGAACAGAAAACTGAAGCAAATGCTCTGACAAGCACCGTTAACTACTTGGGAATCACTGCCATTTCTTCTAGGTAAGCTGCATCAAGTTATAGAGGAATGAGAAATTGTGCAATTTTCCTTTAAGCATCAAATGCTGGTATTTCCATACCAGATCCTAGACCTTATGGCATGTGTCTCCTAGTACCCCAAAAATTCTAATTGTGTGAAACCTTTTAGAAATAGTAAAGGTAATAAAAAATAGTCCAGAAATAGTGTGGTTTCCTCTCTGAACAAAATCTTGACATGTTGTAATGATGGAATATTTACAATGTTTAGCAACACCTGCTTTTGATGCTTTGAAGAAAAAAACCAATGACATTATGACTAACTGCTTTCTATTCCCAAGCACTATTTGTTATCTACCAAAAGTCCTAAACACTTATTTTCTATTTCCATGGAAGTCATTTTTATCAGGGTTCAGGACTGAAAGCACTACACTTCAAGGGGTTTTTCTAAAGAAACTAGATAGAATATCAAATTATATTCTATAATGTTGAAATTTTCTTTTACAGAACTCTAGTCAAAGTATCTGAATAATGGACTACAGGGTCCTTTTTTAAACAAGATGTTTGCACAGCTTTGTATACTTGGCATATTCTTTATTAGGAGAAATTTTAGTAACTTCAAACTTGTCTCAAAAATATAAGAATTAATTCCCTTATCTTTACCCATATTTACCAGTTATTTACATTTTGTCCCATTTGCCTTGCTGATCACCACGTATGTGTAATTTTTCTAAATCACTTGAGATTTAGTTGGAGACATGTCCCTTTACCCTTAGAGACTTCAATAACTCTTTACAAAACTAGTAATATTCCCTTACATAACCATAGTAGTTATCAAAACAAATACTGATAGAATACTATTATCTAAGTCAAGGTTTCTGAAGAACGCATTGACATTTTGGACTGGATAATACTTGGTTGTGTGGAACTGCCGTGTGCATTGTAGGATACCTAACAGAATCTCAGACCTCTACGTACTACATGAAGGGGGACCCAAAAAACCCCAGATTTTAAAAAAATTGCATTTATTATTACATGTTTAAACTTTAGTTGCCTTCAAAGTACTTTCCCCATCTGATGCAATACACCTATTGAGACTTTTCCCCCCATCGTTCAAATATTTTTGAACTCATCAATTTTGATGCCTTTTAGTGCTTCTGCCATGTTTTTATTTCACCTCTTCCACAACAGAAAACATTTTCCTTTGAGGACTTTTTTTATCCAGGGAAACAAAAAAACCTCTGTATTTCGGTGGATACAGAGGGGGGCTAGGGGCTCATGCCGTTTTTGGTCAAAGTCTGCTGAACTCCAAGCGCAGTGTGGGCAGGCAGGTGTACCCAGAAATCACCATTGTGAAATGGGCAAATGCACTGAAAGAGTCTTCAAAAAAAATTTCACTGAATCCAAACGCAGCCTCTTACAACAACGGCAGTTGGCACACTCATAAGGGGTTCCTAGGCCACTCATCTAGCTGGGGAAGCCCCTCCAGAAGGTAATTTCAGTTTTGGGGCCCCCTCCTTGTATTCTTGTATCATCCTTGCCCAAACCTTCCTCCAAGTTAACCAAAAGTATTCTCCAATTTTAATTTTTCTTTTCTCCAAATTCAAGATTAAACAGTTGCTTTTAGTTTTACACATAAATACTATGCCTTTTTATTCATTAATCTGGAGAATTCATTATCCCTTGTGTTTCTTGACCTTTTAGAAAAATGCTCTAATTTGGTTGCATATCACTTTACTTAGGGTTCTTTGACGCTTCGTGATTCAGGCTAGGCATTTTGGCAAATACCACAGAAGTGACCCTCGGTCCTCACTGTATTAGTATCAGAAGGAACTTCATGTCATTTGGTGGCACTATTCATATTAACTAATCATTTAGTCAAGATGCTTTGACTAGGTTTCTCCACTGTCAAGTTACTATTTTTCTCTTTGTAATTAGCAAGTAATTTGTGGGGAGATACTTTGAGGCTATTAAGTATCTTGTTCTTATCAAAATTTTACACATTAGTTTTAGCATCACCCCCTTTTTAAAATTCAGGTGCCAGCACTTTATTAAGGACTGCAACCCAATGATCAAGAAAAACCAAGAAATTCCCTGGCCAGGTGATTCATTTGGTTGGAGCATCGTCTCATACACCAAATGGTTGCGGGTTCAATTCCTAGTCAGGGCACATACACAAGTTGTGGGTTGGATCCCTGGTCTGAAAGCATAGGGAAGGCAACAGATATTCTCTCTCTCTCAAACCAATAAACATATCATTGGGTGAGGATTAGAAAAAAGAAAATTCAAAAAAAACAAGATCCTTCTATGCTAAATAGTAATGGAGAGAGAGGCCTGTACTTCCTTATAAAAAAGCTTCCTGGACCTGAAAACAAAGATGGGTTGGTGGTTTTCCTTGAAAACATTCAGCCCCAAATACTGTAGTTAGCAATCAAAGTAAGATGACCTATTTTTTGACTCATGCTGCCTAACTATTAGATATCCCACTGAAAACAGGAGAAAGTAGATGAGACTAAATTAATTCAAGTGTGTCTGGCTAAGACTAACATAAACTGGTTCTTGTCATTACAAACTACAAGTTGTTGTCTAGAGGTCATTTCAGAACTCAGTACAAGAAAGTTCACTTTTAAAAAAGCATCTGTAATTGAGACATAATACAAATACTATAAAATCCACCCATTTAAAATGAATAACCCAATGGTTTATAGTATAGTCAAAGCTCCAAGATTTGACTATCGCAATCTACCATCACATTTTACTTTTTTTAGTGATTTTTAGAGGGAGAAATATTGATTTGTTATTCCATTTATTTATGCATGCATGGGTTGATTCTTGTATATTCCCTGACCAGACAGTGAACCCACAACTTTGGGGCATTAGAACACTAACTGAGATACCCAGCCAGGGCTCTACCATCATATTCTACAAGACTACTTCACCTCAGAAACCCATCACATAGTCATGCCCCATTTCCCCCCCACACCCAGCCCTTAGATTACTTTAGACATTTCATATAACAGAATCATACAATATGTGGTGTTTTCTGACTGGCTTTTTGTACTTAGCATATTTTTCAGGGTCCATCCACATTGTAACATTTTTTATTGCTGAATAATATTCAATTGTATGTATATACAACATTGTTTATCTACCTATCAAATGAGGAATATGTGGGTTATCTCCACCTTTTGGGCTGCTATGAACATTCATGTCCAAGGTTTTGCATGAATCTATGGTTTCATTTCACTTAGGTATATAACTAGGAGTAAACTGTATGGGAAATTCTATGTTTATCATTTTGTGGTACCACCAAACTGTTTATCAAGGTGGCTGAACCACTTTACAATCCCACAATAACATACAAAAGTCTAAACTTATCCACATTCTAGCCAACACTTGCTGTTATCTTATTAATTCCTGTCATCCTAGTAGGTGTGGTTTCTCACTGTGGTTTTAATTTGCATGTTCCTAATAACTAATGCAACCAAACATCTTTTTATGTGCCAATTAGCCATTTGTCTGTCTTTGGAGAAATGTCTACATAGATCCTTTGCCCATTTCTTAACTGGGTTGTCTTTTAACTGCTGAGTTATAGGATGCCTTACATATTCTGCATACAAGTCCTTTATCAGATATATAATTTCCAGACATTTTCTCCCATTCTTGGGTTATCATTTTAAGTTCAATATATCACTTTTCCCCCGTAACAATTTTGCATTGCCTAACCCAAGGTTATAAAGCTTTATTCCTATGTTTTTTACCTAGGAGTTTTACTTACACTTTTAGGTCTATGGCCATTTTCACTTAATTTTTGTGCATGGTGTGAGTACTTTCTTACTTTCTAAAATGAGATGTTCTAGGATCATCTTGTAATTTCCCTGCACCAGTCCTGCAAATAGTCATTTACTCCAGAGAACTATAAACTTAATAAAATGGACACTAGCCTATTTTCTTAAATTACAAAGAACCCACGCAGACTTAATAGTACTTCATGGCTAATTTAGGAATCAGCCAGAGCTACTGAGAAAGTATACATCAGCGCAGAAAACAATTTGTGAATTACACTTAAAAAAAAATCCTTTCATGGGGGAAAAAATTGTTCCTGAAACTGTCAGTTTTGAATTTAAGAGACTGGGAAGAGTTCATTAAAGTGCCAGTCCTGAGAGAACAGAATGCAAAACTGTGATCTACAATGAAAACAAGTCCTCCAACTCTATCCAGAAACCAGGAAAAACAGTAAATTAAACTTTCAGTTAAGTGTTCAATAAGTACAATGGCAATCCTACCAATGAGGTAAAACTTGAGCAAAAATTAAAAGGTGGTTTTATACTCTGTTGTATAAATATTATACTTTAAAAATGACTTGTTAAATAAGCACCAGAGCCTGAAGGCAAAAATAGCAAGAACACATGACTAAATGTTGTTCTGAGAATTTTAATAAGTTTATTACTTTATCTAAATAATGTTAAGAGGAGGTAGAAAACAGCTAACTATACATACTACTGAAGAAATGTTCTCTTCCAAAGCTGAAGATGCTAGTGATGACATATGGGCAGGCCAAATACTTAATATCGGTGAAATAATTATCAGAAATTGAGAATATCAGTGAACTGTGGAAGCCTGATGTTATCCTCCTGAATATCTCTCATACCTAATAGGATCCATACAACATTACTATACAGAGGCAAAAACTGCAATTTACCCTAAAATTGCAAATTCAGAAATCAGTGGTTGATGTGATGCTACCACAGAAGTGATTTAGTGATGTGAAAAGTTTATTTTAATAGGAGAATTTTACTAGCTTAAAAATACTTTGCCCCTATATTTGAAATATAGACTGCCCTGGCTGGTGTTGCTCAGTAGGTTCAGTGCTGAATCAGTAGGTTGAGTGCTGAACTGTGAACTGAAAAGTCACTGATTCAATTCCCAGTCAGGGCACATGCCTGGGTTGCGGGCCAGGTCCCATGTTGAGTGTGAGAGGCAACCACACATTGATGTTTCTCTCTTTCTCCCTCCCTTCCCCTCTCTCTAACAAATAAATATCTACAGACTGATCAGTATTAGTAAGAGCACTATGATGGAGGAGAAAAAGTTATCAAAATTAGGAGAAAACAAAAGCTATGCTGTCAATAAATTCAGGGGAACATACCAACAGCAACAAAAACTTCAAGGGCTTACTATGTGCCAGGCATCATTCTAGCATAAGCAACTTGTCCAAGGTCATATAGCTAGTAAATTTGGGTCATGTTTCAAAAATCTAGGCAATATGACTATGCAGATTCACACCTCTTACTTTGTAGAGATACAGACAATAGGAGGAGAAATCCAAGACTTAAAACATTCTTGTGACCATCAAATTGAGATAAAGCAATTACAAATGTTGAATTTGACTAAAATGGAGCAAAAAACTCTAGTGAATCTGAACTTCACAGACACCCATCTTCTAACTGTCCTAACAGCAGGGTTTTCAACCTTTGACAATGAAATTAAATGAAACACCACATGTACATAAAGCCAAATAAAAATTAGCATTCAGAGCTCATATGATTTACATGGCTTCATTTTGGGGAAAGGACTGAATTGGCATCTATGAGGGCTATGTACCAGCAAAAAATAATCATAACAAAGAATCAGTTATGTTAAACCAAGTCCATATGCAAGTGCTTGGATGTACTACAGGCAAACATCTTGTGCCTCTCTCAGATTTTGATTGCATTTTGCACAGAACATAATTCAAATGGTCACACACATGACTATGTTTGACCTAATTGGCCTATCATGCTATTTAAAAAGAACTTAGGGCTGAAACGATGAAAGATCATTGCCTAGTGTGTATCAGCTCCCTGATGCTTAGACTGCTTATGTAACTCCTTAATCTACTGCCTAGGAGGACTTAGCTGGCCTATGGAGGGTAAACAAAGAGTCAACAAAATCAGTAATGGGTATCTGAAGAATTGCTTAATTTTTCAATTATATTCACCTAAATTTTATATGGGAATGTATCTAAGTGTTAAGCAAAAACCTCATGTTTGTAAGCATGGATTTTATGCAATGCCAAGAGTATACCTACTCTATTCTTCAAATAATATTAGAAATATCCTCATTTTTAATACATATTATGATAGGTTTCTATAGAATCTACTACAAAATGTTAAGATTGGTATGTTCAGTAACCATTATGTTCAATTTTCTCTCTCGCTCTTATAAATATACAATTTCCTTTCTATGGCTATGGGGAACAAACTTGAGCCTACAAGACAGTTTTTGATTTTGTGTGGGGAGAGGACACAAATTTGGCATGAGAGGAACACATACAAGAACACATATACTCTGGCATACACAGACTCAAACATAACTATCACAAGGCAAAAGAGCAGTGAAACAGAGCTTCATGTAACGGAGGCACTTAAAAACTGTCTGTTAAAACAGGAAACTTTACAGCATTATGTTTCAACAAATTCATACTTTGAAACCAGTGTAAACATGTGGATTCTTATTTTGTAGCCCTACATTTCTCTACTTGTTATTTTTTAAATCCACATTTATAAAACTTGGAATTGGGATTATAAGAGAACTATCATATATGTAATAGACTTAGAAAAAAAGTTTTCTTGAAAAGATAAAGGTGGTGGTAGTTATAAAACAAAGGTTGAAAATGAGTCAAGTACATACCTAAGAAGGTAATAATCAAATGTAGTATAGGCAGGCACAGCCCGCAGGCAGGGCAAGAAAAAAATCAATTTAATAAGGAGAGTGGGGAAGGCAAGCACTTACTAAAGAGCCCTGAAATGCTGACCAGGAGTTTTAAGTGTGTGTAAGAGTTAAGAGTAATGTGAAAGTGGACCATAAGATAAAAAGGGAACATAAAATATATTTGTTTTTATTTCTAAGGTAACTAATGCCCCCCCCCCCAAAAATTCAAGCTGGGAAGGGAAATGCTATTATTTCTCATAATCATGCTAGCTCATAATACATACCTCTGGCATACAGCCTCATGCTTTCCATGTACGTTGCGAGATTTTCTGCTACCAAAGTAACTAGGGCATGATTGTGCTGAAGTTGATTGATTAAGTCATGGCGATAAAATACATGGGGACTTCGCTGAGTTTGACTGAAACGAGAAGAACTTAACAATATAATTAGGCAATTAATTCTGTTGGAATCAAAAGAGCTTATATAATCTAAATTCTTAGCTACTAATTTAAAAACTTAAAATAGGTTCTTTCATAACAGAATCCTACTTCTGGCCATTTAATGACAAGCAATTTAAAAGAAAAATCAATGCTTCAAAAAATAAATACACTCCATTATTACATTACACAAAAAATATATACATTATTATTCTCCAGTATCACATCAATAGAAGTCTACTTGAATAAACGATTTCTACTTCCATACTATACTAGTACCACAGCACTTATTTAAGTTTACAGAAAAATTTCCAGGACTATAAAATAGAAACACTCCTTGCAAGGTTAGAATCACAACGATTATGCTGTAATTATAATAAAGAATTTAATTTAAAATGTTTTCAGTAAAACTTTACTAGCCATTTAAGGTACATTCTGGGACAGTTTCTTTGAAGCCAAGTTTGTCTGTAAGTATCACCAAGAAAGACATCTAGTTCCCTTCCAACCTTTCATGCCACCTTCATTGAAAGTAACATTCTCACAGCCATTAACTATTGTAGTAGAGATGAAGCCACTGTTCCTTTGGAGAATGCATAAACTACTATGTCTATCTAATGGTAAATCAGATGAAGTCACTTAAAAACACCAGAAGGTGTTATGTACAGTTACAGTGGGCCGAACAATCAAAATATGCCCCTCACACCAATGTTACTGTTAATAAGATATATATCTAAATTTTCTCCACTGTTTATCCCTATAGCTTTTCTGATTTCATATTATTTTTCTAGCCTTGAAAAAAAATCACACAAAGTTCAAATGTTAAAAACATAGCCTTTTCTGTGTTAGGCATATTCATAATAATCTAGTGTCAGAAATGATTTTGGCAATCATTTAATTTTATACATATAAGAAAATAAATTCCTTTAGTTCAGAGAATCTTTACAAAATGTTAAGACTGTTTAGACACAAGGGTTATAACCCAGGAATCCTGAATTCCATTGTGAATACTCTCTGCACTACACCTAAAGCTCTCTTTTCCCCCATATTTTTTCCTTTTCATGTTATCAGTTCCAACTCTAAAACCGAACAATACAAAGACAAATTATTCCAATAACCAGAACTTGGCAAGTGAGATGATATATTTAAAGACAGCTATTGAAGAAAAATTTAGATAAATCAGAAAATGTAACTCATTTGTCATTTCATTAAACATACTTGCACAGTCTAATCTTTAAATTTAACCTCAAAATTAATAAAAATAGGTTTACTACACTTTGAAAACTTCTGCAGCATAATGTTTCAAAGTTAATAAATTGTTAAATATTTCAGAATGAATCAACTAAAGAAAACAATAAGGTCTGTAAGAAACATATAATATGGGATAAGGGTAGAACCTGGTCAAAAAGAGACACAAAGCAGAGAGGAAAAACTGAAATGAGAAATGAGGTTGATACAGCATTTACCATGAAACTATCTAACATACTTGCCAAAAATAAAAAGAATTCTGAACCAACGACCTGAAAGCAGTATTATTGCCTTGATTCTGATTCATATCACTTAACTGTGGCTACTTCCTTCATTAATAAAATTGAGGAGGTAGGTATGATGAATGAATTTTTCTTCCAAATAAACCCTTCTCTTAACTTATTACCTCAGTCTAATTTTCTTATTGAAGTTTGCTTTCACCAACTGATAAATAGTAATACATAAAAATACTAAAAGTTTCTGTTAAAAGCCTTACCTCAAATTTTGAGGTGCTTCGCCAAACAAACTACAAATTTCTCTAATTTGTTTCAGTGCAGGGATGACCCATTTGTCATTTGTACGAAGTTCTTCTATAAAGCGATCTATCCACTGGATCTTCTGTGTGTCACGGTCCTTAAACAATTTCAATATTTTATATAGGTCAATATTCAAGAGAATTACACTTTCAAATTATTTTGAGAATTACAAAAATACAGGGTCACTTCAAGTATATTTTAACTCCATATTTATTGGCAAAATTCCAAAAAGTGAAACACTATTGTAAAAACTCAACATGACATGGACTCATAGGTACATAAAGGTATAAGATACTAAGCATTAAGCACACTTATAGAAACTTTGATTTTAAGAATTTGCCAGAAAGTGGGCATTTAGCTTTATTCAATATTTTCAGAGATTCTACCATATAAGGAAATTCAGCAGTAACATATAACCCTGATTGTTACACTGCACAGGTTTGTTTTTAGTATACTGAAGAACATATAGAATTTATGTTTTTACCAAGAAAATAATGGTATGACAACTAAGTTAAAAAAAATCAACAAAAATCAAAAGAAGGACATGTCCACATGCACACAAGGAGAGAAAGTTTACAAACATGTATAAGTGGTTAAGAATTAACATTGTAAAGTCAGTATTATTTCATGTTTGATACTTACTCAAGGCTCATATTACTATTTGCTATACTAAATAATGAACTGTCATGAGCAAGTATAGTCAAAACTGAGTAGCATCTAAATCACACATACCTACTTGAGCTTATTAGCTCTTGAATGTCAGTTCATCAGTGTAGCAAATACTTTTAAATAAGTGAGACGTTAGTTATTCACTAATGTTCACACATGAATTAAAGGGATACACATGCTACAAGTTAAAATGCAGGGAAACTATTGTGTAATTTGTTCACAGGGAAGACAGTGAATGTTTTACTATATAGGAAATTTTATTCATTTTTCTTAACTACACTATGAACAAAGAAAACCTAACTTCTCTTACCTATAAAGTCCCTAAACAGTTTTAATATCTCATATCTCATCTATCTGAAACTATTTCAGAACCATACATTTAACAATACTAGCACTATATATATAAACTGTGTTGGTCATGTTGCCATTCTCCTGAGACTAAAATGGTTTCCAGATGATAACAAAGCTTTGACAGAGACCTAAGAGGAGGCAAATTTACATGAAGAAATTAAGTCAATCCTTCAGATCACTTCCAAAATAATGTTGGAAAAACCTGCAACTATTCTTTATCTAAGTCATCCTCATTGTGAAGAAGGGTAACGAAGTGTGAGCAAGGCTGCACACTCTTACCTGGGAGCAACTGTAATCCAGGATTTTTATGTGGGCACTGAGAGCCAGGTCCATGATGTCTACAGGCACATCATCACTGTGGGCCAGATTCCACAGGAGATTCAACACCTTGTGTGCCATCACACCATCTTTATCATCTTCTGCAAGACGACGTATTAGCTCAAGAAGCTTCTCGCGTTGCTTTTTACTTGCATTTGTCCAACTTGCCTAGAAAAAATTTTTAAATGACATGAAAACAACATATATTTATTTCTCACTGCTTAAATTGTCACCAGATTAACTGTATTCATCAAAAAAGCAACATAGCTAAACAAAGAATTATTCAAAGTGGTAACTGAGAGATAAGGGAGAAATATCTTAGATCAGGGTTTGTCAACCTCAGTATTACTGACATTTCAAGCAGGAAAATTATTTGTCAGAGGGTGGGGGGCTATGACACACATTGTAGGATATTTAACAGCATTCCCGGCCTCTACCTACTTCTTAGGATCCACTAGCAACTCTCCCTTCTCCTGCTGTTAACAACCAAAAATGTCTCCAGGTATTGCCAAATATCTTTGGAAGGAAGAACTGACCCCGTTGAAAACCACTGCCTTACATTAAGTGTGTTCATTGTGACTTTAAAATTTCATTAAAAGGTGATAGACAACTTGATATATAAAAATTTGATATATAACAATTTTCAAAATGAAAAACGCCAATTTAGAGCAGTGTGCATTACACATGTGAAAACAAACATCTGTGACAAAGTCTGTTAATAACCAAGAAAAATAAGCCCTAACTAAACACAGAAATAATACAATGCTATTTTAATTAAGATAAAAGTATGCATTTAATCACTCTAAAATGGAAAAAGAATCACTAAAATGGTACTTAAAAAATGCCTAGTTCATACAATGAAGGGAGAAGTGGGGGGTTGCTGGTGGCATCTAGTGGGTAGAAGCCAGGAACATTGTTAAACAATGAGAAAACTATGCATAAAGTTACAATAACTTTATTGGAAAATAAACTAACTCAAACTAATAGCAAACAGAAGGTTAAATTACAAAAGAGCCTTTCAATGAAATTGTTACACATATTTACAATGTGATAAATATAGAGTGCCTTGAAAGACAACTATCAGGAAAGAAAAAGATGAAGGGGGAAACTGTAGATTCAAAGAGACGTAAAAGACATGCAACCAATGACAAAGTATGGATCCTGATTCAAACTTCAAAAATAAAGTGCAATCTGAGAAAATTCTAAGTCTTAACACTACTTGTCATTAAGAAATCATTAGTTGTTACTATGGTAATGATATGAGTATTTTCTTCCTGTATTCACATGTAAGGGATATATCCTAAAATAACTGCATATGAAATTAGTTAATAATGTCTGTCCATACAAAGCCACCATAAAGTGAGAGTAAAGACAGAAATTATTTGGACATTTAAACTGATAATGACCAACATTCAGAGTATGTTAAGAACTCCTACCAATCAGTAAGAAAAATTTGGCAAAAGACTTAAATAGACATTACACACACACAAACAACAGTGCTGGCTGGGTTGCTCAATTGGTTAAAGCGTCGTCCCCAATATGCCAAGGTTTGATCCCCAGTCAGGGCACATACAAGAATCAATCAATGAATGCATAAATAAGTGGAACGAAAAATCGATGTCTCTCTCTCCCTCTCTAAAATCAATCAATAATAAATAAAATAAAGGAGAACAGAACATTATGAAGTTCAACCTTATTAATGATCAAGAATATAATAACCAATACCAAAACGATGAAACATTTCACACCAAGCCAACTGTCAAAAATCTAGCTGACAAAAAGAAGTGCAGAAAAGGATGTGAAACTCTGGATGGAACAATAAATCGGTATAACCACTTTGAAGAACAAAAACTTACTTAGAAATCAAACAAGCAAAAACTATAGTAGGCAAGTACATAAAGTCTAACAAATCTAAAACCGTTTGTCTGTAGACTACAAAGAGGAGCAAAGTGACCTGGGCTTTATGCTTCCTTTGAATCATTTTTAGTAGTAACTTTCAAGACACATTCCATAAGACTTGCTAGTTACCAACACTTCAAAAAAAAAAATCATACTTGTTACCAATAACAAGTACTCAATACACATCTGTTAAGCTAAAGTGTGGGAGGGGGATAATGGGCTTTTATGGATAATGGATAATACATCATGGATTTAGACAATTTTGTATTTAGACCATCCTTAGAAGAGGAGGGTCCAGGAAATATAATCACAATCAACCTCCCTTCCTTTTCCCATTATGGCAGTCATCTGTCATGCACTACCAAAATTCAAAAGTCATCTCCATATTAAAAATGAGTGGTAATTAACTTTCAAGTAGCCATGAAAACTGATTTTATTTATTTCCTCAGCTGCCTTTTGTGTACTTTAATTGATGAAAAAAGTATATATTTTACTTCTATATGTATAAAAAGTATTAAATATGCATAAAAGATTCACTCAATACTTTGTTCCCCTCAAACTAAATTTTTTCATAAGGCAGTGATTTACAACTTCAATGTGCTAAAGATTCATCTGGGAATATTAATTAAAATACAGTCTCCTAGGCCTCCAACTAGCAATTCATATTCAACTGTTCTAGGGTGGAAGCCAGTAACTGTTATTATTTTTCCACTATTCCAAAGTACACATCAAGAAAGGTACAAATATATACTATTATTACAGAACATAATGTAAATACCTCTGTAACTATTACCCGAGTCAAAAATTACACATGGTAGTAAGTAGCACTATAGAAGCCAGCAGGACTATCGCTCAAATTCATGTTTTTGCAATCAAAGTATATGAAATCTTGTGACTTTGTTTCTTTCCTTAACTTTCTCTTTAGGCTCATTTGTGGGTGAGTTGCTCAAATTTGCTGATTGTCATCATTGCAAAATATTTCAGTTTATGAAAATTCCACAATTTATCTATCCACTCTATACAGCAGTTTTTTGCTGTTACAAAGAATCCTCTTACATATGTTGACTGTGTATCCTGGTGCACATATGCATGAATTTCTCTACAGCATATATTTGGAAGTCAAATTGGTGAGTCATGATAATCTTGTACTTTCCCAAATATACCAAACTATTTTCCCACCTGGTTGTACTAACTTATGTTCTCCCAGCAGTCAAAATAATTGTTATTTTTTAACATGATGCCTTTGGGATCTAATGTCAGTTGTTAAAAGAACACCCCTTTATGTTCACTGCCATAAAGTGTTATGTTCCTGATCCACAAATTCAGCAATCATTTGACTTTACAAACCCAATACTAGAAACTGAAGAGAGACCACTATACAGTAAGGCTTTTAAATGTACATGATGGCAGATATGACTATAGGGGCTCCTGGGTTATCCTAGAAATGACATTTCCATTACGTCTGTGACTTAATTTCCAATCTACCTATGTATATTAATCCTAGAATGCCAAGGTATTTGTAATCCCTTGCAGTCAGCTCTTATTTTTCATCACAACCAATCATCCTTCCCTGCAGTCCAGTAGTTCACTCGAACCTTTAATAAAAACAGTAACTGCTAGGGGAAGGGAATCCAAATTAACAATATGAGATGTTTGTTATTTTCAAGGGGAGGGGGAGAAGATTCCTTACTCATAAGGGCTCTTATTATAAAAAAGGAACATCAAGTTCTCACTGGAAAAGAAAACAATGGCAGATTCCCACACACCAGAAATTGTTTAATGATTCCTATTTAACCATATATTGGTTAAAAACAACTCACAGACCTAATAAATTAGATCTGTTAAATATAAAATGGTATTACTTCACTATGTTAAATATTACCTTAAAGCAATCAAAAAGATGATCAAGTTGTTCAGGAGAAAAATCCCACGCCAACTTTGCCAGTAGGTCATGTACATTCTTTACAATAGCTTCATGTTTTCCAGCCTATTGAAGAACCAAGAAAATAAAACAAAATAAAATCACAGCATACTAGAATTTAAACAGCATGTTAAGTTGTGTACTGTCTGCTGACCACAGTAATTAATAAACCATCTTCATCTGTGTAAACACAAACAAAAAATTTGTAACATTTTAAATGCTTTGGAACTGCCATATAAAACCTGACAACTCAATTTCTTTTTTTAAACTTTATTTTTATTGTTTACACTATTACAGCTGTTCCCATTTATTCCCCCTTTGCCCACCTCCACACAGCCCTTGACCCCTTCCTTCCCCTCAGGCCATCACAGGGAATTCATGTAAACCTTTCATTATTGAATTTTATGTACCAATTTTAACATTGCAAGTAGGAGAAAGATAAGAGCCACTATTGGTACTTTTTCAAAACTGGAGTCTTAATTACTTACAGGCAAAACCAAATATTTTCTTGGTTTCTATAGATTCAAAAAACAAAGCATTGTAATCTAGACTTCCATAATATTTCCCAAGTGTTCTGAGTAGAAACTTGTTATTAAGATAAAGGAATAGGTTTCCATCTCTGAAACCAAAAAAGTTACTTCTCTTTCTGAAAAACTATAAATCCTTCAAGTATAGATTTAAAGAATTTTTATTTTTAAGATTTTATTTATTTTTAGAGAGAAGAGAAGGGAGGAAGAGGGACAGAAATATCAATGTATCAAAGACACATCCACTGGTTGCTTTTTGCAGGCCCTCAGCCAGGGATCTAACAGCAAACCAGGCATGTGCCCCGACCGGGAAATGAACCAGAGACCTTTTGCTTTGTGGGACAACACCCAACCCACTTAGCCACACCAGTCAGGACTATTATTTATTTTTAGAGCAAGGGGAACAGAGGGAGAGAAACAATGGTTGCCTTCCCTATGGGCCCTATGTAGGGACCAAACCCACATGTGCCCTGACTTCGAATCAAACTGGCCACCTTTTGTTTTTCAGGTCAATGCCCAACTAACTGAGCCATACTGGTCAGGGCAATTATAATTTTATATAAATAAAATTTTTATAAATAATCTAGTGATTTCACTCCCCTCACATGAGTTTTTCCCTTTATGTTAAGTTTATGAAGAAACCACTTATTGATGTCTTGTACTCTTTCTATAAGCATTCCTTAGTATTTTACTGTTTGTCTTATTTCAAATCACCCATAAATTAACAAACAAATCTAATAATGTAATATTTTTATCTTGAAAATATTATTGGTTATTTCAAAAAGATTCCTGACAGGATTTCTATAAACAAGCATTTAAACATACTAAAAGTCCTATGATATAAGCCTTCATCTCATTTCTTAATACCTAGTATATTTCATTAGTTTTTTTTTTAGCATCTTCCTTTCTTTTAAAAACCAAATAGTCATTATTTTAAATTCCTTACCTGTGCTGCCCAGATATTATCAAGATCTTGTAAGGTCAGAGCTTTTTCTTTGATGACAAAACGAAGAATCTTCTCTAGCTTTTCTACATACTGAGGTTGATGAAGGCTATCTCGCAAGACTATGGATAGGATATTGTTCTGCTGTATCCATTCCTAAATATAATTCAGAAACTTGTTTCAAAGCAGAAATTAAAACACAGCTTTAAAAAAATATATGAAGTATTATTTGCACTTTTAAACATTAGTGGGAATTAAAACTACAAAACATAACACACTACTGTAATATGCTTTTGTGTTGTTTTAATAAAAAATTATGAAAAATAATTTCATTTGCCACAAAGAAATGCTTCCATGTATTAGAAATAGTGAAATCATTAAAATGATTGTACAACACTTATTCAGAAAAATGTTATTTAAGTACAGCAATCACCATGGCTTAAATAGGGTGGATACAGAACTCATTTTAGGATCTCTGGATTCCTGATGCTAGTTTTCATTTGTGTGAAGATACCCTTTTTATGTTTTGCTTTTATTTATCAACAAATTATACTATTATCCCCCTATCCATTAGTCCTTTAGTCTTCCAAAAAATCCTAATGAGGAATATATTATCCTATTACAGAAAAGTAAACAAGTTCCAAAGTGTTGGAACTGGAATCTGAATCAAAGATGCATGCTTCCCATGTTTGTATTCCTTTAACAGTATGCTAGGTTTCTTCACTGGTGTTTAATTACTATCTATACCAATAGAAGAAAGCTCTGACTCATGATCCAAAAAGTAACGGTCAACACTCGATGATTTTACAGTATTCCACTTAATAAGAATGAAAAGTATTTAGCCCCCAAGTGTGCTAGAGAAGTACATTTCTCAGCTGGTAAAGGTCCATTTCTAATTCTAATGTGTTGCAAACAGGTATTTTTGTAAAATACTATAAAAATGTGGCAGTATCAAATTGCTACAAAAGTTTCTTAACATTTATTGTCATTTCCTATACTCATTTAGGACTGACAACAGTTCAAGGACCAGAACCAGACCTTAAGCCACACTCTTAAGTAGCTCTATGCCTGACTTCCCACAAGGTAGACAGACTAACATAAATGAAACCTTTCATCTACTATCTAAATCCCTAACACACGGCCAATGTTTAGACATCCTCTACATACCTTTTACCACATTATTGTCCCCAATTAAACTGAGGTAATCTTGACAGTAAACAGTTGTTGCCAATACTGTCAGACAGTATGCACTAAAGTTACACAACCAATCTTTCTAAAGTAGCATACTTCATTTTAAAACTACAATATAATAAGAGCAAAAATAAACAAGCAAGCTACATCAAACTAAAAAAAGCTTCTACATAGAAAAGGAAACCATCAACAAAATTAAAAGGCAACCTACTGAATGGAAGAAAATAACTGCAAATCGTGTATCTGATAAGAAGCCAATATCCAAAATATGCAATCTCATACAATAGCAAAAAACAATTCAATTTAAAAATGGTCAGAAGATCTAAACACACATTTTTCTGAAGACAACACAAAGATGGCCAACAGGAACATGAAAAGATGCTCAACATCATTAGTCACCAGGGAAATACAAATCAAAACCACAATGAGCTATTACCTCACACCTGTTAAAATGGCTATTATCAAAAAGGCAACAAATAACAAATGTTACCCAATCACACCACTAATGGGAATGTAAATTTGTGCAACCAGTATGGAAAACAGTATGGAGGTTTATTAAAAATAGAACTACTATATGATCCAGTAATCCCACTACTGGGAATATATCCAAAAGAAGTGAAATCAGTATCCCATAAAGATGTGTACACTCATGTTCACTGCAACATATTTATAATAGCCATGATATGGGAACAACCTAAGTAGCCACTGATGGATGAATAGATAAACTATGGCACACACACACTGAAATATTATTCAAAATGTTATTCAGCCATATAAAAGAAGGCAATCTTGTCATCTGACACAACATGGATGGACCATGGGGGCATTATGTTAAGTGCAGTAAGTCAGACACACACAGAAAAAGAAGAAAGAAAAGAAAAAAGAAAAAAGAAAAGAAAAGAAAAGAAAAGAAAAGAAAAGAAAGAAAAGAAAGAACACCAAACAAAAACAGAAACACAAGCCCACAGAGAACATACTGTTGGTTGCAAGAAACAGGGTGAGAGAAATGGGTGAACTGACTGTTTACCATCTTTTTTTTTAAGTTTAAATAAACTGAATAAAAATTTTAATAACAGTATTAATGATCAATAGTAAGAAAATGTAGTATATACAAACTTTCTTAAACTTTCAATGTCAGAATGATATAAAGTGCTTCAGTTCTTAAAATAATAAAACATTAATTCATGTAGTTCTTATTCCAGCAATTGTATTTCCTATTTTAAAATCTTTAACTGGAATTGGTTAAAAGAACATTAGGCTACTTCATTCATTCGGTACCAAATACTGCCCAATTAATTCCCAAGATCATCTTTATCTACTCCATTTCAACCAACCCCACCCACAAGCTAATAATTACCACATATGTGCAAAGATAACCAAATAATTAATAAACTGTTATTACCAAAAGTTCTCAGGATTAAGAGTCATACATCAATCCAAACACCACATGATTTCAAGATTTTCTTTGAAATGCTATTTGTAACTTTGAGTAGAGTTATTCTGATTTTTGCCTTAGGTAGATTCATAAAAGGAAATCAAAAGACTTACCGCCATTCGTTCAGCTGTAAGCCACTCTTCTTCCTCAGGGTTACCATGCCGATGAGTATAGTATGATACACTAGATATCACCTTATTAACTTCATTCAGTGCATTCATCTTTCCATTGAAAGAAGAAATTTGCAATAATCTGTGGAAGAAAGTCAATGTTAAATATGATTCTAAGCATCCAGTAAATAATTATTTCAAGAGGTAAATATCTTACCTAAGTATCATTTTTAACCTAAATATTTCTAAATTTTTTACAGTTTCTTCTTGTCCTGGAACCCTTGATGCTAAATTCTTCAAAGATTTAATAATCATTGAAAGGGCATCATTTTTGGCTTCATTCTTTGCTTCTTTTTTCAGTTCTTCATCAGTTAAGTTTTCTAAAAACTGTGGAACCATTTCTATTATTGGAAGAAAGTACTTTTTCACTGTATGAAGAGTGAGAAACTCATAGCTTTGCCCAAATGGTCTGAAATAAGAAAGGTAAGTATTAGTCTTGATATAGTTGATTTCTTACAGTCAACTAGGACTGAACTCAGACTAATCTATATTAACTGTAAAAATTCAAGTTATCAGGCCCTGGGTGGTATTGCTCAGTAGACTGAGTGCTGGCCCGTGAACGAAAAGGTCACTGGTTCGATACCCAGTCAGGGCACATGCCTGAGTTCTGGGCCAGGTCCCCAGTTGGGGCAAGTGAGAAAAAAACCAATCAATGTATCTCACACATCAATGTTTTCCTTTCTTTCTCCCTCCCCTCCCCTCTCTCTAAAAATAAATACATAAAATCTTTGTAAAATTTAAAAAAAAATCCAAGTTATCAGTTAAAGAAATCATACTTGAAGAAACTCAATTTTTTATCTAGCAATTTCTATAATTCACTGAATATTCATTTTAAAACTTACTTAATAAGAGCTGCAATTATTTGAACATTTAATGCTGATCCACTAATAAAACGATCATGCAAAATCTGGAACCCATTTAAAGTGCCGAATTTGTTGAGAAGATCCACTAGCCAACCCTGCAATACAGTTAATGAAGAAAGTTAACTTCCTGTTTTTAGGGGGGACAAAAGTACTACATGAAGTAATTTCTTGACTGAAACATATTAGAAACAGGCAATTCATTAAAAGAAAATTATTCTGTAAAACTATCTTAAAAAAACCCCAGAAATATTGCATTATGTTTATAAGTAACCCTGTCTGAGAGACACAAGCATTAAGTAGATATACAGATTAGATCACTAAGGCATAGACGTTTGTTCATACCAATATAGTTGGTGAACAGGGATTAGAAGCCATACTTTTATTTCAGAGATCTCATCACATGAAAATACCTTTTTATTATTAGAAAATATATTTTTAAAAACCTAAGAGGATAAAAGATCCTTTAAAAAAAGTAAAAGGATATTCAGTAACTAAGATGTTTTAATTCATTTTGTTATAGTTAACTAGTCCCTGGTATTATATTCGCTGCTTTTAACTAGAATATGCAAGTTGATGCTTTTGCTGACTCATGTAAAAGCAGCCAGTTCTCATCTTAGAGGTACCACAATGCAATAGTATGAATTGTCTTTCAACTGCTTCCCTAAAGAAATAGCAGTAATTCAAAATACAATGCAACTAGGATAGGCAACCATTTGTGTAGTTAAGGGATGCTTACCTGTAAAAACTTAACATGAATTAAAATGTTATATAGGCTTAAGGATGAAATGTATCTAAAAATTTATGTACACATGACAACTTTTTATATCTTGCCTCTTAGAAGGCCACATTTTAGAAGCCACTGAGGGAAAAACAAGAGGCAGTTTCTCAACTAAGCCTTAAGCAAAACTAATTTCTGCAACTACTGAAAAACAAAAAGACACGTCTAAATAAGAGGTAACTGCTTTAAAGAGACAATATGCTGTCTTGAGGTAGTTTTGATATGATTTATGAGAATCTAAATCAATTAAACTCTATAATAAATCAAATACCATATTTCTATAAATTCATTATTTTCCTACCTTTTTATTTGGTCCTAAAAAAGCTAATTCAAAACCAATAAATTCACTAGGTCCTTTGTGGCATCCACCAATTCTAAGAAAGCATGTAGTTATGAAGTGTATTTTTACGTCTCCTGTAACTGAAATTAGGCTGATATAATCTTGCCGTATGTTTTCATCTGCAGTGTATGTGTATGCAATTAGGAATGCCCAGTAATTATTAATACTCAAAAGCTAGGCTTCAAAGAAAGATAAAATTATCTTCAATCAGAAACCAACTTAAATTGTTTTGAGTCTCTTAGAGATTATTATTGACCTATACAGAGAAAAATAAAGAAATACAAGTATATTTTGGAAACTGCTATTATTTGATATTAATTTGATTTGCTCAAAAATAAACCTGAAGTGGCAATAATATAAGCCTTAGGAAATACCAGAAACCTCAGCTCCAAAATCAACATATTTTGATGATTCCTACTTCTAACAAAATAAACCAACCATTATATGCATGCACTGAAATTTTCCTGGCTGGTTTTTCCTTTTTATAAGGTCCACAATATTAAAAATGTCTCCTTAAATTCTAAAATTATAAACCATATTGTATTGTAATTATATAACACTTATAATTATGTAAGTTATAATTAAGATATATTTTAAAGTGTATGCTGTTTAGGATGGTATAAAAACTTACAGTGGTCAATTTTTACATCATTCCATTTATGTATACTATATATTTCTTTGATAATTTATGTTTTACTATTGCTTTCATTCATAATTTCTATGATTTTACTTCTATGACAATTAGACATTTATAGGACATACTTGATCTTGGAGTCACAATGTTGGAAATGATTGTGACCTTGGTTGAAGAAGTAATCTCCTATTCTTATATACTAATCCAAATTATCACCACTTCCCAAAAGGCTGGGCAGAATATACTGGGGACTAACGACACAGTGAAAACTTTAAAAATTTATGTCCAAAAATACCAATAACATATTTCACAGACATAGAACATTTCAAAAATAAAAAAAATATAGCCCAAAACTATTTTACGAATTATACCTCAATAAAGCTGAAAAAGAAAACTCAAAACCGAAACAATGCAGAGTCCCTTTAAGAGCAGTATGAAATCACCCTGGCTGGCGTAGCTCAGTGGATTGAGCGCGGGCTGCGAACCAAAGCATCGCAGGTTCGATTCCCAGTTAAGGCACATGCCTGGGATGCAGGCCGTGCTCCCAGCAATGGCACATTGATGTTTCTCTCCCTCCCTTTCCTCTCTAAAAAAAATAAAAAAATAAAATCTTAAAAAAAAAAAAGCATTATGAAATCTTTCTTCCCTATGTTGATAGGTTTAGATTAAAGTGCTGTGACAAAGCAAAACACCTGCAATTATTTAAATTTGAAAATAACAAACCAACACACTTTTGGTGAGCGAGGGTCTGGAGAACGAGCAAAAAGTTCATCTTCAGGCAACTGAACACTTGAGGAAACAGATTCACACGGACGTGTACCATTGTAGATATGGAATTTGCAATGAGGATTTAAGGCCATGGAGAGAAGTTCTAGAAGTGGAAACCAGTCTTGGGACAACTTGGCCACACATAGCTCCACCAGGCGATGAGTATTATTGATAATACACCTCTGTTACATATAAGGAGGGAAGGTGGTTTATAAGAGCAAAACAATGCAATTCCAAACAGAAATATTTTTCCATCTTAATTGTATTTTAATAACCTTGCCTTTTTTTATATTGATCATTTGGATGGTTCACTAATACTGGAATCAAACTGACATATCAAAAGACATTTACACAGTACCTACTTTCAAAAGCCATTTGACATGGCTTACAAAATAAAGAAGGCAATGCTCTATGTCCAGACAAGATGCAAATTACCACTGTTTTCTCTTTGGAATTTATGTGAGAGGCAGCATTTCTAAAATCTAAACAATATGTCAATTATCCAAGATGAAGTAGAATTGCTAAGCCTCAATGCAATATTTTGACATCACTTTCAAAGTTTCCATTCCTATACTTATAGTACATTTTCCTAGACTGAAGGTATATGTAGAGGATTTGTGTTTGCTACTGCCAGTCTCTTGGTGACACCACCAATTTGAGAACACTTTAAATTCTCCATTTGAGTAATTTTTTTGTATTACAACTACAATTTGAATTCAGACCACAAATATGTTTGAATACTGGCTTGTGGTTTAAAATTTCCGTTCTTACCTCTACCACATGCCAAGGTTGAGGCATGTAGGTTTCTTTGCTGTCTCTGTATGGTAGGTTTATTTCTCTGCCATTAACCATTTGTGTCCCAGATATAGATTACCCATCTTGAGTGTTTTTCTTCCTTAGTGGTATATGAAATGAGTGCTGCGTCTCACAAATAATAGCATCATAGTTTCAATAAAATGTGGTGACTTGCCTAAAGGCGGCAAGGCACTTGAGAACCCAGGAGACAAATTAAACCAAAGTTTCCTAACTCTAAATCTCACACTCATTATAAATGATCATGCTTCCTTCAACAGAAATTATAATTTACAGAAAGTATTTTAAAAGTTTTGCATTTGCAGACCTTTTTAATTCAACCAATAAATCAAATATATAACCAAATACACATATATGTGTGTATGAACAAGAGAAAACACAAGTATCATTATGTAAATCAGATTCTTAAGAAGTCAAATGCAAGACTCACATGAATTTCAAACTTCCAGCCACTCACTGCTTCATCTGTAAGGATTTTAGTGAATGATATTGTTAGCCCATCTCGAAAAAATCGCTGACAGGCTTCACTTTTAACATCAAGGCCTAAGAAAAGGGGAAAAAAAATCAATGTAAACAAAACATTTCTTTGGTTGTCTTATGATGTCCAATTATACAATAAAGGGTAATAAATATAAACTTTCACTAACAGCAAACAAATGCAGACTAGCTTTGAGGTTTTAATTATATAAGATATGACATTTAAACCCAGTACAGTACTTTAAAAAAATATGAACCTTCCCTAAAATAACCCTCAGAGGCCCAGATAAGAAATATAGAGGTAGAGATACGCATCCAATGCATGTCAATAATATTTTACAATCAATGTATAGTCAGGACCTAGACCATGTCAAAGACAGAAGTCTTCAAAAATTTGCTAAATAAATGTGTAAATGAACAAGAGGTTTGAGCAATAGAAAATAACTGTAACCTAATAATGCATTTTCATAATTTATTAGATTTAAGCAAGGTACTAAAAATAGTAACTTTTACAATTATCAATTGTGATAATGCCTTCAGATAATTAGAACATATCCATGGCTACCCTATTTTAGAAATTGAAATGTTGCTGCCATTTATTTTAATATCTAATTCCTAAAAAACTGAATAGAGAATACAACAATACTCATCCTTTTGCAAAAGAGATGTCAGGTGTACCTAAAGTAGACCAGTCATTTAAAAAAAAATGATTAGTTCCAACGTAAGCTTTTACTTCTGGACAATAAAAATAAAAAGAACAGATTCCTTTTTACTGGCTTATTGATTTCATGTGTCACTTCAGAAAGTTCACACCCTTAAAGGCTGTCCAAAGGACATGAATCCTTGCTCTGGGTATATATGATAAGCCATGGCACGATGGCATGAATCTGTTAGGTGTTCTAGTCTAGAAACATACATGAAATATTCATGAGAGGAAAATAAAGTAATTGCTCAGAGATGAAGTGAAAGGATACATATGGTAGCACACGCTATGGAAAGCCTAACATCAAAACTTACCTTTTTTACTAAGATCAATAGCAGCTTCCAAAAGCACTTCTAATTCCCCTTTCGGCAAAACTGGAACCACCCATCGAGGCCTAAGAGTTTTAAAAATATAAAAAGATATTTATTAGTGCACTAAAAGAGATACTATAAATGAGTTGCTAATTATAATCACATCATGAAAATATTAATATTAAAATAACACTAAAATATTAAAACAAGTTTGGCAGAATATCTGCTTTGTGAGACTAAGTGTTGTTTTCTCTACAAACAAGGAACTGTCAAACAAAACATATAGCTCTGAGAGAGAAAAAAATTATTTTAATAGATTAAAAACACTGTACCAATCAAACATCAATTAAACGGATAAGCTATTGTTAAGGGTTCATAGGAAAGTACTCTTTTAGGATTCAGGTTAGAAGACATTATGACGAACCACTTAGTTGCCTTCAATTTCCTCATGAAGAAGAAAATAAATTGTGGCAGTGACTGATTTCTGCCTCAATTCATCACAGTTCATCAACTCTTCCTGGAGGCTAAGTGAGAGGCTAGTCTCCAAATCTCCTTCCCTCTACAGATACCTGACCTGCTCCCTCCCTCAACAAGAATGTGGCAAGCATCCTTGGTGGTATTTTCTCTGGTCTCAGTGGAAGCCCAACCATCTAGGATCCTGTATCAGCCCCTTCCTCCTCACCCTCATCCAAGTCACGCAGGATTCCAAAAATACATGTTCTCACAAAAAGTAATCCATGACCACATATCTATTAGAAACAAATGTATACCTTTGTCACTCTCTATTTATATTAAAAAACACCATTTCTATTTCTCTTCCCTTGAGAATTTGCACATATGTGACTTTGTCTTAAGAGTCTGCACAACAAGTATATTTTACTAAGAATCACCAATCACCAGACAAGTATCAAAAAGCCAATAGTACAACCTTTTGCTGTAATGTCTCTGCTATAGAGGACGGTCAGGAACATTACAAACAACTTTATACAATTTTTGTTTGACTACAATTCATTGTATGCCATTACTATAGGCATCTGTCAGAATCACACTTAACATGCTCTTTCAAATATACCAAAAATGGTAAGTTAAATATATTAATAGGAAAAATATTGAAGATGAAGTAAAAAATTACAAAATGGTACTATAGTAAGAATCCCACATTTGTGGAAAAATCAAATATATATATAGTACACATGATAGTAAATGCAAAGATAATCTGAAGACTGTACTCCTGATTGTTAATACTGATTTTTGGTTAGGATGTATGTACATAAGGAGGAAATGAAAGAACTTTATCAATATAATATTTCTATGTTTACAAATACATAATTATATTATTTATATAACCAGAAGTTTTATAAAATGCAAAGGAATTCTAGTACCCTTGCCATTATATACATAATAGTGTTAACTGGTTTTTAAAAAGTGAAGCAACAACAAAAAAAACTTAATAAGGCAAGTGCATATAAATATGTGTGTGTTTTCCTTATGATCCTTTTTGGAGTCCCCAGCACTTGCTTGCTGAGCAGAACCCACAGTATGGTAAATTGGACAGCCACATGGGGTTCCGCAGTATGACCTTCCCTTATCTTCTTTAAGCCTTTTTCTTCCCTAGCTTTAAACTTTTCATTCTCTCAGAGTTCTCCTCCAAATAATCAGGAGGTTGGAGGGGATATGTTTGTACTACATGTATGAAAACTTACACTCTGAACTGCTCACTGAGATAAAGATCAAGAGAAACAAAGAGCTGAGATAGTTAAATGCTTTAGACTGGTTAAGAGTTCACAAGGGGCCAGCTCTGAGGAACTTAATCTCTATGATCTGGTTTACCTCAGGGCAATGCAAAAATTTTTAAAGTCATCTAGCAACCCTAGCAACTAACATACCAGTGAGGAAAAAATCTTCATAAACTCTTAAAAGGGGAAATTACTCACAGAGTTCTACTTCCGAAACACATCCGCTATGGCTATCATCAATCTGAAAACTACTGACATAACTCCCTCTCATTTTAAAAATCCATTAAGAAACACAGGTTCTAAGCCCTTGACAGTGACTTAAGATGTTAAGGATACTAAGGAGGCAATGTGGTTACTGTGATATTCCTGTCCACTTTCTCTTTTTCTTTTACACTACCAATCATTATGTACTGAGAAACTTGGGTTGCTTTTCCTGCATAATGGGCACATTAGAAAACCACCACCACCACCACCACC